>APFE031110032.1:19857-47466 GCA_000404065.3 Pinus taeda | reverse complement strand
TTCCAATAGACGAAATTGGTCCCATCAAAAATTGGTGGCCTGATCGATGCTTCTCTCTCGTAGTTGCTCATGATGATAAATCTTCCTTCAAGCGATCAAGCTTCTTCTGAGGACCTGCTCTGATACCAATTGTTGGAAATAATACTGAAAGGAGGGGGTGAATTAGTATTATCAAACTCTTATCAATTTATACAAATATTTTCAGATCTGACAATTGAAACTTGCATATAACTTCCAAACTTATAATTTTAATTTATTCTTCATATGTTTGTCATTAATATGTATGTAAGAACCATAGAATAATGAGCAGAAACACAAAATAGACAATCACACCAAGGAACACAAGATGTAAGGTGGAAACCCAATGTGGGTGAAAACCACCTGCTGCAATATGTCTCTATCTTCTTTCAATTAGAAACTTCTTCTTACAATGATTTTGTACTGGTGCAGTCTTTTACCAGTATGCAGGCTGCAACCTGCAGAGAGTTATAACCCTCTCTCGTTTTCCAGCTTCTTCTGGAAGGGAGCTACAACCCCCTTAGCTCTTGTACTAGCTGAAATACTAGTACATAGGTGCTGACCTACATAAGGCTACTACCTTATCTTTCCTTCCAGGGACCACGTTTCATCAATTTTCAAACTGGATCCAAAACATCATGTACATGTGCATCACCCAATCTCCTTTAAACAAATAACTTTTCAGAATGCAGTAACCAGAAAATAACACCAGTAACCAGACACCAATTTAAACCCAGATCTCTGCAGAAATAGATAAAATACAACTAAAATATATTTCAAGAAAGGTCGGCAACTTCACCGAAGGAAACCTACGGATATCCACACTTCTACCGTGACGAGTCTGCGCAACTCCACACCTGCTTCTACTCTGGTTCTGTGCACCTCCGCACTGCGTCGTTGCCGCTCTCTTCAGTAGACCTAACTTATAATGCTCTGGTTTTTCCTTGATTCAGATTCAACTATGTCTCACCAACTGATTATCAAAAATTCAGATCTTTCTCTTCTTAAGATTTTCAACACTTGTGATTAGCCAAATGATCTCCTTTCCTTTTTATAGGCTAGGCCTCATGCAAAACCATGGACCAAAACCATTGAGAAACAATACCACGGACCCAATACTTGGGTTCAATTCTTTTGGATGCAATACCATGGACCAAAACCATAGGATCAAAAACTGTCGGACTAATACCATGAACCAACCATAAGATTTCCCATGTGCGTGCACTTTTATCTGCATGAAAGTGTGTGAACTTTTCTCTGCATGAAAAGAAATTTTCTTTGCATGAAAGTGCGTGAACTTTTCTCTACATGAAAGGAACTTTTCTCTGCATGAAAGTGCGTGAACTTTGTTGCACTATAATTTATCATCTGAGATGAGTGGGTTTCCATCAAGTACAACATATGTATCATATTTCCAATAGAAATCATAACTCTTTCCACATCACCCTCGTAGAAAAGAGATTGATTTTTCAAACATTCTCAATATGATATCTTCATGAAAAATTTAAGGTACTGATCTTGGATTAGTTGTTTGAAAAATATGTTGGTTTGTACAACCTTTCATCTTCTCTGTTATTCTTAGTTTGTCGTAATGATCTATAGGGTTTGGGTCACTACACCATATTGTCCTAAAAGGCCGAAATTGTGCACCAGAAAGGAAATTAATCCATATGTTAGAACATCATTAAAAATGGTATGAAGGTAGTGAATTATGCTAGTAAGAAATTTAGATTGGGAGAGACGTAATGAAATTTTATTATTTAATTGAATATTTCCAATTAAAATAATAATAAATCTACATTTATATATTTATATATTGATTGGAAGGCTTCTGACAATGGTCACTTCTTTCCATTAGATCCCCTTCAGGCCTTTGGGATACCTACTACTTCATTATATTATATAGTTAGGGTTTGCTACTTGGTGGTGTGTTGGGACCTACTACTTCATTATATTATATAATTAGGGTTTGCCACTTGGTGGTGTGTTGGGGTAAACAAACTTGATGTGCTTTTTTTTATCTCGTAGTTGGAGTCTATGGAATAAGAAAGAAATTTGATAGCTTGGAAAAAGTGGTAGCTTGATAAAAGTGGTATAGAAAATGTTAATCTCTCCTACCATGACAAACATGGCCACTAAAACTTGCAACATTGTTTGTAGGAAGTGAAAATTATGTTTCTTTTTTCCAAACATGTATGTTAGTTTATTACAATTTAATGAATATGTTTTATTATTATCATATATGGTTTCATACTTTAACAAAACATTCACCAAGACATCACAATGTTTTATTATTCAGTGAAAGCTTTTCAAAGATTTGACAATATTTTATAATTCAGTGAAGGATTCGCCATGACTTTACAAGATAATACAATCTAGTGAGAGATTCGCCAATATATATATATATATTATATATTATATATTATATATATATATATACACACACACATATTATATTAGTGATAAAATTGCCTCCCATTTTTCCTATGTATCATGGGGATTCACCCATTTGTTATACATATGAATTTAGGGTGGTTCTTAAAATTTTCCCTATACCAAATACTAGAAGTACTCTTGTCCCCTTGTTTTCTTAAACATCTTCTTGTCTAGAATTATTTCTGGTTGCAAATTCTTTGCTGTGGGTAACTGTTTTACCCAGTCAATCTCTCGTGTCTCTTGATCTTGTGTTGTATCATCTGCAGTTTCACCTTCATACTTGTACATGTTTGCAACATTAAAAATTGGTGATATTCCAACATCAGGGGGTAATTCAATCTCATATGCATTTGTAGAAAACTTTTATTAATACTTTGCATGGTCCAATTTTCTTGAACTTCAATTTGTTATACTCCCTCTTTGGAAACCTCTCCTTTCTGAGATGTGCTAAAACCAAATCTCCAACTTTAAAGTTCACCTCTGTTCTTCTCATGTCTGCTCTAGTTTTGTATTTGATGTTGCTATCCTGCAGCTGCTTTTTCACTTGTTCATGTATTGCTTGCATTTCTGAAGCAAAATTTTCACCCTCTGCACTTCTCATCTCTTCTTTTCCCAAGTTTCTTAACTTAGATATTCCTCTTGGATGCATTCCATAAACAATATGGAATGGAATCTGTCTTGTACTCCTATTAGGTGAGTCATTATATGCATATTCAACTTGTGCCAACACTTGATCTCTTTGCTTTGGATGTTATGCAGTAAGACTCCTTAAAAGATTGCCCAAACTCCTGTTAACAAGTTCAGTCTGTCCATTAGTTTGTGGATGATAGGTAGAGCTGAAACTTAGTTTAATTCCCAGATTCTTCCATAATGTCCTCCAGAAATTTCCAACAAATTTGGAATCCCTGTCTGAGACAATACTCTTAGGCAACCCATGCAATCTTACAACCTCCTTAAAAAACAAATTAGCAATGTGAGAAGCATCACTAGTTTTACGTGGAATAAAGTGTGCCATTTTTGAAAATTTGTCCATTACAATAAAAATTGAATCATTACCTCTTTGAGTCTTTAGTAAGCCCAAAAAAAAATCCATACTTACCATATCCCAAGTGATCCGAATTGGATCCTAAAGAACTCTCTAAGTTTTCAAAACTCTGTAAAATTCAAGCCAAAGTTTCAAAGTCTTACAAAGGTCGAGCTTATTAGAAATATCCTCGAACATTTGTAATTTGTAAGCTGCGATGAGAAACGAGGACCCTTTGTTAAGCGCGCAGACCGTTGGCCCATGGTAACGCATGCTGCCACGAAACAACAAAACGAAAATTCTTTTTGAAAAATAAGGGAGGTTTCTGATAGGTGATTAGTGACAAGTTGCTAATCACATATCGCCAGGCAAACCCCTAAGAGAAGAAAAATCCCCGAGCGACCCAGACCTGAAAAGTCGTAAAACCGTATGGAATTCGCCGATCCTGTTAGAGGTGGGTCCCACACAAAAATCGATAGGATATTGAAAGGGCTTCGAGCAGTAAACGGTTTCGACTGAGTCCCGCCCGATGCCACACACTGGGTGCCACACGTCTAGTGGAAGAGAGAGAAAATTGCTCACATCGGATGGGTAAATGTCATGCTACTTACTTGCCCAATATGGATGGAGACCGTAGGATCTGGAGGCCCCAGATTGAAGGAGAAAATGTGATCCGACAGATGACCAGATTCAACGGGGTAAATAGGCCGAGTTGTGTAAAGGTTTGAAGTCTGTCATGAACGATGAGTTGGCAGAGGAATCATGTTCGCGAGCATTCTGGGAGTTAAACAGAAATAACGACAGTTCAAACATTTCCAAGAGAACTAACACTCAATTCATTACGAAACAGGTGGCCACCTCCTTGTAAGGCGTTACACAGTGATGATGACGCAGAATAGAGGAATTCAAATAGACAGAGGTAGGAAAACCAAAAAGTTGGGAAACGAAAATGAGCAGTTAGAAAGCAGATTGGCTTTAAAGCCATGAACTGGCAGAAGCAAGAGGAGAAGCAGTGAGAAAAGTGAGTTAAGAAAGCTAAGAGCAGAGAACAGAGGGAAGAAGCTGAGCTGACCTAAGGCAGCATCGAGCTAGAAAGAGCCAAAGAGAGTCAAAGAGTCTGTATACTCCAAAGAGGGCTTGAGAGGTTCAAGTGAACTCCTCTGTACATGCCTGTCATGTATGAGTCTCAGATTGGGCTCATACTACTATGACCAATAGAGGTTGAGCTTCAGTAAGGAGAGTCTGTGTACTCCAGAGACTTGGGGGATCCAAGTCTAATCCTACTGATTTATATCTGTTGAGTGAGACTCAAATTGAGCTCATTGTTGTAAAACTCTGCTTTGAAAACATAATAGAGAGGCCACCACTGAAGGTTGGACCAGGAGACGTAGCCTAGGAGCATTGGGTGAACTCCTTATTAAACTTGTTGTGTTTACATGTTTGCTTGTTATATTTTCTCTAACTGCTTCAGTGTCTATGTATTTCGCAATCTTATCGATCCGTTGTGTAAAGTAACATAGGCACATCCATGCACATGAGTCTGTAATACCTTTAATTCTTTGTCCTGGATAAATTCCAGATCAAGTGGTATCAGAGATCTAGGTTACTAAGGTTAGACAAGATTGTGATGGATTTTATTGTTGAACGATAACTAGATCAAAGCTTAAATTAGGAGGAGAGTTGGTTGAAACTAACCCTGAAATTGGAAGAGTCTATCCTAAGAGGAAAATGTCAGAAGAAAGTCCCTTGGAATCAGACCCTAAATTCATGGATAGTTTCATGACCATGAGAGCCATGGTAGAGGAAATGTATAGAGAATTTAATAAAGGTAGAGAGGAAGATTTATCAAACTCCAAACGAGATAAAGGAGCAGAAGAATCTCTCCTCCATGACCACTCTAAAGGCAAAGGGAAAGAATAAAAACTTCCCAAACCTCCTAGTAGCCCTGAGAACAAAAAGAAGACATCTTTGATTAAATTAGATGTTAAATTTGATTTGCCAATATATGATGGAGAGTTGAATTAAGAGAAGATGGATAATTGGATTAGACAGATTGATGTGTATTACAGGGTGCAGAGCATTGATTCAGACAGTAGTAAGATTCATTTGGCCAGCGTACGCCTTGGAGGCACTGCCTTGGTATGGTGGGAAGGCAGGACACAAGCTGACATGAAGAAGCATGGTAAAATTCTTTCTATCTAGAGTGAATTTGTTTCTCCAATTAAAAAGAAATTCTATCCACTAGCCTATATGCAGCAAGCCATGATGAGTTGGAAAACTCTTCGAAAATTAAAAGGGCAAAGTGTACAAAGTTACACCCAAGGATTTAGGAAAAGAGCTTTGATTCTAGGAATTTCTTTAGACTCACTTGAAACTTTGCTGAAGTATACAGGTGGTATACACAACTACTTAAGGCACACTATTCTCATGTTTAATCCCACTAGCATAGATGAGGTATCTATTCAAGCTACACATCTAGAGGCTATAGGTAAGAATGTGAACCGAGAAGTTAGGGGATCATCAAAACCCACAACAAGCTGATTTAGAAAAAGTTGCTTCAGAATATGATATCCTATTTCAAGAACCTAAAGGTTTGCCACCCAAAAAGGAAATAGTACATGATATTAATTTGCAACTAGATGCTCCATTGCCTAACATCGAAATGTACAGGTTGTCTTCTTTATAGAATGAAAAAATCAAGAAGTAGGTATAGGAGCTGCTCGAGAAAGGATTCATAAGACCTAGCACATCGCCTTGTGGGTCTCCAATTGTCTTGGTAAGAAAGAAAGATGGCTCATGGAGAATGTGCATTGATTACTGAGCACTGAATAAGATAACGATAAAAAATCGTTACCCCCTTCCTCGCATAGATGATCTATTGGATTAGTTGAAAGAAGTTGTTTATTTTTCCAAGTTGGAATTGCATAGTGGCTATCATCAAGTCAAAGTTGTAGAGAAAGATGCATGGAAGACTACTTTCAAAACAAAGCAGGGATTGTATGAGTGGTTGGTTATGCCTTTTGGCTTAACTAATGCTCCTTCTACTTTCATAAGGATAATGGATGATGTACTAAAACCTTTTGTTAATGATTTTTTCATTGTATATTTGGATGACATTCTTATATTTAGTAAAACATGGGAAGAACATTTAAAGCATGTCAAGCAGACTCTAGATGTTTTAAAAAAAGAGAATCTTTATGTTAAGCTCTCAAAATGTGAATTTGGAAAAACATCTTTGAATTATTTGGGTCATATTGTAGGGGGTGGTGAATTGAAGATAGATCCCTCTAAGGTCACAGTCATTGTAAACTGGCCTAAACCCAAATCTGCTACTGAAGTTAGAAGCTTCCTAGGAGCAACACAATATTGGAGAAAGTTTATTTCTAACTTTTCCTTGATTGCAGCTCCATTACATGGTTTAACAGGACTGAACAAGGTGTTTCAGTGGGGAGGCAAACAACAGAAAGCCTTTGACACCTTAAAGGAAAAGATTAGTACAACACCAGTACTAGCATTGCCCGATCTTCAAAGACCATCCGAGATTGAAACTGATGCCAATGACTATGCCATGGGTGCAGTGTTGATGTAGCACGATAAACCCATATGTTATCATTCTAAGAAATTTAATTCTATAGTGGTTAACTATCCCACATATGATAAAGAATTGTATGCATTAGTATAGAGTGTGAAAAAGTGGAAACATTATTTAATGGGCAAAGAGACAGTTATACATAGTGTTCATCCACCACTTCAATATTTGCACTCACAAATTAAGTTGCAGCAATCAAGACACTATAGGTGGATGGGTTTCCTACAACAGTTTCAACTTGTCATCAGATATAAAAAGGGCATACACAATAAAATTGTAGATATGTTGTCCAGACCAATCATAAATGCATCCACTATACTTAAGCATAATTCAATATTGCATGAAAGCTAACATTGAACAATATGCTCAAGATATAGATTTTAAAGATGTATATGCAACTTTAAGTCATGGAAAACAAGTAGAAGAATTTGATTATCATGTTAAGGACCAACTCTTGTATCATTTGGAAAAGTTATGCATTCCTCAAATAGAAATAGTAAAGATAATTCGAGAAGCACACAATTCTCTAATATCAGGTCACTTTGGTGTAAGTAAAATAGTTGCACAGCTGCAAATATTTTGTTATTGTCCAAAAATGCATGAGACAGTTTCTAGATATGTAAGAGGGTGTACAATGTGTGCTAAAAGTAAGCCCAACAATAGAAAACTAGGCTTGTACACTCCATTACCAGTTCCTTCTCACCCCCGGGAAAGTATTTCCATGGACTTTGTTGGGGGACTACCTAAATCTAGAAAGGGTCATGACTATTTATATGTTATTGTGGATAGGTTCAGCAAATTGTGTATTTTAATACCTTGTAACAAATAAATTATAGCTGAACAAACTGCAAAGTTGTTCTTTCAACATGTATGGGTTCATTTTGGATTACCCACTTCCATTATATTTGTTCGAGATACTCGATTTGTTGGGAAATTTTGGTCAAGTTTATGGGAATTGATGGACACTAGATTGAAGAAGAGCACATCTTTTCATCCACAAAAAGATGGCCAAACAGAGGTAGTCAACATGACAGTGATCCAGTTGCTTAGAGGCTATTGAAGCAAGCATCCCAAGCTTTGGGATGAACATTTATGTTATGTGCAACATGCTTACAACCGAGCTAAACATTCTTCTACACAAAGATCTCCCTTTTATACCTGTTTTGGTTTCACACCCAGGTCTCCCTTGGATTTTGTCTTTGGTAAAGACATCGTGGTTGATGAATAGTGATGTGGACAAGGAAACCAATTTCATTGAACAAATCCAAGAGATCCACCAGGCAGTACAGGAACAGTTGGAAAAGAGCCAAGCAAAGTACAAGGCAAGGCACGATAAGCATCGGACTGAGCATAGTTTCCAAGTTGGTGATCAAGTCTGGCTGTATATCAGCAAAGTTAGAATGCAAGGTGAAGGTAAGAAGCTGAAGCCAATAAGGTATGGACCTTTCAAGATACTTGATAAAATTGGTGAGAATGCTTTTCGCCTTGATTTACTAGCTTACATGCACATGTACTTAGTTGTTAATTCAGAAAAATTGAGACTATTTGAACCTTCATTGATTGAAGATCCCGAAGAGCAGAGTCAATTACCTTCTATTGATGATCTGTTGCCTGAATATTTCAATCAATTGCAGGATATAGTTTTGGATAGGAAGGTGAGAACCACATGCATAGGGGATGTTGAGTACCTCTGGATTGGGCTCAAAGGTTTAAAACCAAGCAGTGAAAAATGGATAGAAATTGGACAAGCAAGGAATTTATACCCTTGCTTGATTGATGTTTAAAAACCAACTTTTGGGGGTCCAAAAGATTTTTCAGTGGGAAGGCCATGATCTAAATTAGATCCTTAAGAACTCTCTAATTTTTCATAATTCTATAAAATTCATGCCAAAGTTTCAAAGTCTTACAAAGGTTGAGCTTATCAGAAATATTCTCGAACAGTTGTAATTTGTGAGCAGCGCCGAGCAACAAGGACCCTCGGTCAAGCGCATAGACCGTTAGCCCATGGACTGCCATGAAACAACAAAACGGGAAGTATTTTTGAAAAACGGGGGAGGTTTCTGATATGCGATTAGCGACAAGTTGCTAATCACATATAGCCAGGAAAACCCCTCAGAGAAGAAAAATCCCCGAGCGACCCAGACCTGAAAAGTCATAAAACTGTATGAAATTCACCAATCTCGTCAAAGGAGGGTCCCACACAAAAACTAGCAGGATATCAGAAGGGCTTCGAGTGGTAAGAGGTTTCGACTGAGTCCTGCCCAATGCCACACATTGGGTGTCACAATTCCGGTGGAAGAGAGAGAAAACCTCTCACATCGGATGGGTAAACGTCATGCTAATTACCCATCCGATATGGAAGGAGACCGTAGGGTTTGGAGGCCCCAGATTGATGGCGGAAATGCGATCCGATGGATGACCATATTCAATGGGGTAAACAGGCCGAGTTGTATAAAGGTTTGAAGTTTGGCATGAATGATGAGTTGGTAGAGGAAACATGTTCGCGGGCATTCTAGGAGTTAAATGGAAATAATGGTAGTTCAAACATTTCCAAGAGAGCTGACACTCAGTTCATTACGAAACAAGTGGCCACCTCCCTATAAGGTGTTACATAATGATGATGATGTAGAACAGAGGAATTCAAACTTACAGAGGTAGGTGTTAGCTTATATGGGCTTGACCCAGGTTCAAATTTTTTTTTTAGCCAAACAAATCCCATAGCTACCGACCCTTTCGGCAATAGCCCATGGAGCATAGATTGAGGTCTCACGCAAGGTAGTAGGGGAGGGTGCTAGAACTAGGTTTCTGCACCCTTGGGATGTCTAGATGTGGTCTGGAGTTTTCACGCACTGTTCCACAGCTTCGTGCTGCTCTGTTTCACACAGATCTGAACCCAGAGTAATCCTTACTACTTATTATTGCGATGTTTATGTATTCAATCTACTTATTGTGATCTTTAAGCAAACAATTGTCAGAGTTAACTAGTTCGCACACTTAGAATAGACATAGATTCATGTATTATAAGTAGATGCACATAGATCAATAGTTACAGTAAACATTCAAAAGCCAAATCCGTGATAATTCAGATTTAACATAGAATTTCAGAAACAACTTAGCTTTAGTCAACTTCTTCACCAATACATCCCAATTCACCCTGCGCACTCATCTGCAGGGGTCTGCGCACACAACTGCGGACTCTTTCTAGGCCTTTGCACACACAACTGCAGAGCTTCTATCCACTACCCAAACCCTTGACTCGGGCTTACAGATGATTCGAAACTTTCCTTCTCAAAAACCCATTACACATCAGATCTAAGATTACATACCAAAAACTAAGCTACCTCTACCCATAGAGCCTCGCTCTATTTATACATTTCCATGGACCGTGATCCATGGACGGGCTGACTCATTTACATTTCTTTACATTACTTTTGGGCAGACTACCCCTTTGACTCTACTTATTACAGATCGTGCTCCGTGCATCTCGCAGAGTATTTACCTTATCTTTACCCAAAATTTCGGGCTTTGTGCCCCATGATCATTGCACGGGGCTTTTGCTACCCAATAGTCCCCCAACACAATCATCGTGACTTGTCCCGAGTCACTTAGAGGGTGCGGAAATCTTTGTGCGGAGGCCGGTTAGCAATCTCTATGCTTCACTTGTACTGGCAACAAACTCTTCTGTCATTCGCTGTATCCATTCCACACATGTCACTGAAACATTAGTCTCTGTCTTGGCTGGCTCCGTGGTGGCATATTCTGTCTGCATATGTGCTACCTTACACTCTATGGTGGTCGAGACCGTAAATGCCTCATCCAACCATGGCTGGAGACGGGATTTAATCACCACTTCCTTCTATCTGGCAACATCGGCTTGAACTTTCAGGTCCTGGGCTTCCCTTATCTTAGCTAAGCGTTGCGTAATAGCCATAGTCTACACGGTTCCTTTTATTGAATCGTAGGCTTGCTGGAGCTCCCTGGCCTTGGTTTCCAGTCGTTGAAGTGTGGGATCCTCCTAGAGGGAGGTGAGTGTAACAATTTACTCGGTTAACAGGTCGGTACATTCCTTCAGTGAATGTGTGAGCATTGCGCGTCCCAAGGTAATGATGTTTCAGTGCTGCTTAATGATCTCTAGGGGCGTTGACGGTGGAACCTGCAGTTTTAAGTCCTCGATCTGCATACTGAGCTCCAACTAAATCCGTGAGGCCTCATCCTTTGCTTGACGGAACCCGGTAGCGAATTTGTGTATTCGTGTCTTAATGGGCAGTTCAACCCCAATCTCCAGCTCAGGGGCACTCGAGCAGGCTTCCTCTACTAACTGCTCCACCTGTTTCTTTTGTGTGACTGCTTCGTCCCGCTGGAGGCACAGTTGTTCTATATTAATTTTCTGTTCCCAGAGTATTTGTTCGGCGCGGCCTTCTCTGGCGCGGAGCTCCATTGTGGCGCTGTCCTAGAGCTATTGCAAAATTTCTCACAATAGGGCAGCCACATTTAGTCCTAGCCCTGTAAGCTGTCCTAGCACAACTTAGTCCTTCGTATTTGCTGTGATCAATGCTCCTGCTCGAATCGCGATGGAATGAGCCATTTGGGCCTTCAAAAATGGTTCAGTGGTTGTTATAACGGGAACCTCCTAAGTAGTAATGGTGCCCATTGGTGTGATCCTTATCTCAAGTTCCTGTAGCTGCGTATGGAGTTCCCCCAGCACAATCTACTAATCTGACATGGCCTCGTAGACTGCATCCTGAGTGGCGTCCTGAATGGTGTTTTCTATGTCATTTAGGTCGCCCTCGGTTAAGGTGGTCACTTTGCTGTCCGCTTTAGATGCCTTTGCCTTCTTTCGTGGCTTCAGCCGTTTTGGTTGTGCTGACCGCTTCAAAGGCGCACTCGTGGCAATTGATGGTGGTTCTTCCGTGGCCATCTTAGTGGGTGCCTTCTGACTGCTTTTGTCCGTTGTTGACACAACCCCTCTTGGTGGTGTCTTTCCTTTTGCCGCCTGTGCCGCCTCCCAGGCTGCCTGAACCTCCGTGGTGAGCTGTTCATTTCGCTTTTGCTGTGTGGCACACTTAGCTTCCTCCTTTTGTTTCTGGATAACGACCTCGTTGCGCTCTACTACCTCTGGTCCACACCATGCCGGTGGCTAGGTATCCACAACTGCGTCAACAACATCATCAATGGAAATAAAGGGGAGTGAGGTCCATGCGCAGGCTGTGTCCTTGCGCGCCCTGATGTAGATACATTTCATGTCCGCTTTAAACTCAGCAATATGCTTTATGATTTCATAGATCTCATAGGATAGGCGGGGTTACATGTTAATCCATTGGCACACATTTGCGTCCATTAGTATCCAAAAGATTTTTACGTTTCAGATTCGTCTAGTTTCCCTTGTCGCCCAAAGGGAAGCATATCTGGCGGCTTCTAGCCAATCCTAGTCCAAGACAAGAAACTAGCTATCTTCAGGTAAGTCAGTGGCGACCAAAATAATGGACAGGAGCAACCATGCATAATGGAAGGTCCTGCCCTCCTCCCGGACCTCTCGGTAGTTGGTCAAAAATTATTCACAAAGGAACTGTGACCAATTGAACTGTTCTCTAGTGGTGCATTCCTTAGTGAGTGCAATGACTACTACTAGAACCTCAGTGCCACAAAATTTCCACATCACTTTCCCTGCCAGCAAATTGGGTGGTGATGCAGACTGCGTTATCTGAAATTCTATCAATGATGTATCCTCGCTGTCCCTTCTCGAGCTTGTACTTCTTTTCTAGGTTGTCTATCATCGCGACATCGCCACTTCCATCAACAATTTCCTGGGGGTCTCTTTCTTCACAGGGAAGCTGCGAAACCTAATGAACAAGTTCAGTTATGATGCAGACAGGTTTGCCAACCCATAATATTTCCTCATGGACCAAACAGAGCAACTGCCTTATGACCAACATTGTGATAGGGGGCTGAAGAAAGTGAGGAATAGACAAGAGATAGAGCAACCCAACTTTTTCCACCTTTCGTAGCCACTCCTTTGGCTGTAGTGTTGTCACTGTCCCTTCTGCACTCTGCTCCATTAGTGCATCAGTCACCAAGTGGGGAAATTTTACTGTATCTGCCAGGTCCCAGTCTTCGAATTTCATTGTCGCAATACAGCCAACCACCGAGCTTTCCACGGGGGCTGCTTTTGGAAGAGACGGGGTAATGAGTATATTGTCGACTTCATCCAGATTTGTAGGTACCTTCACCTTCCCCTTTCTTGGAGACACATACTTGGGTCGTCATACTGGCTGGATGGTGTTATCACTCAGGTTGTTCCCTTTGACTCCCAAGGGAATACGACCGACGTAACCACAAACCAAGTTTTGGACTGCGGGTCCTAGCCTAGCAGCAGTCAGAGAGGGCTCTCTCTTTGTGATTTAACTTTATTTAAGGAATGATTTTAGGCTAGATATGAGGCACATGGGTTTTGGTTTTGATTGATGGGATGGTTGATCTATTCAAATAGAGTTGGCATGCAAAATGCAAGAAGTTCAAACCATTGGGCATGGAGTCAATGAATGTGAACTGAAAGGTGTGTTTTCTTTGGTAGAAGAGGGGAATATGGAGCAGGATAGCTACACATGGCACAATGATTTATGCTGGAACAAGGGTGAAATGGAGGTCAGGGGATGAGAGGCAATCAAGGATCTTTCATCCAGCCAAAGAGGGAAAGTGGATGAATAATATCTAGGAGCAATGAAGAATTCCCAGGCAGCATTCATATGTGAAGGGATTAGCTTAAACATGCGCAATTAAGAATGCATATTCATCACTGATTCAGAGGAAAACATAGAAAGTTACAAGAATTGAGCATATAGGGCATGAAAACCAATTCTGGTCTATTCTTTCTTCCTGTAACTTAGATTATGATATATATTTGGTACAGCTATGTATAACTGTAAACAAAGGGAGAAAAATTTTGAACATGAACAAGCACGAGGAATTCATACCAATTTCTTCAGCATTAAAGCACAACCAGTCAGTCAGATGCAAGCATTTCAACAATCTTTGATTACAGAAGTTCTTAATATTTACAGTGCAGCTCTCAAAATGAGAGTCAACCAAACAACCCCAACCCTTATTACATTGTCAGGGCTGTGTATTTATAGGCAAAATATCTACAAAAAAGATCTGCTAGAAGATCTTTAGAAATTAATGCAGTTACCCTAACTTGTCTTATAAGTAATGAAAAATATCTATCTAATGCTGCGCTGGGGGCAGCTGTTTCAAAAATGAGGCTATCTATCTTTTGCTGTTATGCGCTGGCCATTCATCATAACTGCGCATTGGTCTCTGTTCCACTACTCTTGAGTGGCTTTACTGTGCATTAAATATGGTCTGAGAGCCTTAAGTGGCTTCACCGCTTTCTTATGGTTGATCTGATACTCTTTGCCGCCTCATTGATACTCTTTAACTGAATCTCGGCTTCTTATTTTCTCTGATATGCTAAAAATTGTTAAATCACCCCTTTTCTGCCCTTTCGAGGAAAAAATAACTGCTGAAAATAAAGATTCCCATTTTGGCCTATTTCTCATAGTGATGCGCTAATCGTGCATCAAAAACTGCCTCAGAATTTGATTCTGGGCCTCCGAAGCATCGATTTCGCACTTGCACACTTTCCTTTCAGCGGATGACGTCAGTGGTACAACGGGTGACGTCAGTGGTACGATAGGTGTCGTCACCATGACGTCAGCAGTGGGACCCAGTATGGATGATGATGTCAGCGGTACGATAGGTGTCGTCACCATGACGTCAGCAGTGGGACCTAGTATGAATGATGATGTTAGCAGGGTGACATGGCAGGGTGACGTGGTAGGGTGACGTGGTGCTTACGTCACACAGGGGGGGAAGCAGTAGGTTGACGTGGCAGGGTGATGTGGTGCTTATGTCACGCAGGGGGGGAAGTGGTAGGTTGACGTGGCAGGGTGACGTGGTGCTTACGTCATGCAGGGGGGAAGCGGTATGTGGTTTTTAGGCGCACCGCCTTTGGGCATGGGTGGTTTCGGAGGAGGGGGCTCGGCCACAGCCGGGAGGGCGACGTGTGGTGGGAGTACGATGGGAAAACCACCCATCTCCCGGACACTAACCCCCGGCACATCGGGGCAGGAAAAGGCCCGCCCACCGTAGATCTTAGGGCGCGCCAGATCTAATGGCTGACGGGACAGGTAAGACGGCGGAAGGTTAGGGACGGGGCTCGTGCGCTATTTTAACATTTGTTTATTCATATGATGGGGGTAAACATTAGAAATGTGGGTTTTTATGAAGGGAAAAGGGGAAAATATGAGATCGGAGGGAGGTTTTATGCCATGGAAGGAGTCCAAAGGCATTGAAAGACAATTTGTTGAGACAAAAGGAGGGTTCTTACTAAGTTTCAAGCAAACTTAGTAATTCCCAAGCGATACTTTATGGTTATTTTTCAACCACGGGGGGGGATAAGTATATAGGGGAGTTGTTTAACATAGTTTTAGTAGGGGAAGGGGAGATAGATAGGGAATTACATAATAAAGTTTAGTAATTAATATGACTTGGTGAAATGGAAATGTAAGGGAAATGATGCTAAATTCAAGATCTGGAAATTAGACATGTGATTGGAATGAGATATGGAGAAATGATCTTACACAAGAAATGTGGCTTCTTTTCATTGAGGAAAGTCAAAACTTGACTTGATATTTCTCACAAATGAACTGAAAGCAGGACTTGTTGGGCAGATCCCAAGGTCCTTGAGGGGATGTTAGTAAATGATTTCTGGGGGAATGAAGGGGAAGTTAGTCATGCTTCCACTGTTGTACCATCAAGTCACTGCCTGGTGCCAATGCCATAAATGATATGAGTGCTTCTTGACAATACCACAAGTGATTACCAATCCGCTCTTGCAACCTCAAACTACCTACCCAGCCTAATACACCTAAAATTTTTTCTTCTTTTGGTTTGGGTGTACTTGAACTTGCAAACCCAACTTTACAACTTTTCTTTTCTACTGTCCTCCTATCTACATCTATACTTATTTCATCCAGGGGCTCAGATTAGGCTATTGAGCACCCTTGCTTCTCTACCTATCTAAGAATCTTCCCAGATTAAGCTGTTTGGACAGACAATGATTCTCTATATTCTACAACAGGAAATTGAAACCTAGGGAGACCAAGATTAAGCTGTTTGGACCTTCCTTTAACTGAAAATTCTTCAAAAATGGAATAACTCCTCAAAATTAGAATACAATATAGGCACTTAGGCTGACAGACTCTCACGGACACTTCTTTGGCCTGAGTATCAAATATGGAACATTGCAGCCTGCGGAGCATGACATATTTCGCATGTAAAAATGTCAATCATGAAAGATGAATACCTGCTATGAGCAAGAGGCTAACAGATGGGATCCTCTTCAGGGTTTACTTCTTTGACATATGTGGGAGATCCTTCTTCTTCCTCGTTGCTTTCTATTGTGACAGTTTTACCCTTTTCCTCCATTGTGAACTTGCTAAAGTGCAGGTGTTGTGGCGAACTTCTTACTGGTTCTGGAAGCTGAGGGTCCTTCTTGGTCCGTGGCGTCCGAGGTGATTTAGGGAGCTCGGCTACTTGCAGTGGGGCGTTCAACAAACTATCTGTGGTAGGGTTTGTCGCCTTGAGGATTGCTTCTCGGTAATGTTTTGGCAATGCCTGAAACCATAGACTGTCTTCTAGTTTCTTGTCACTCATCTTGCGCTTGTCTTGGACCCAAGGAGTCTTTCTTGTGGAACAACAAAGCGTGGTGGTGTGACCCTTACTATAATTATATATGGTTTCAAATTTAAAATTGGCTGTTCGCCCTTGCTACAACTCATAAACGCGATTTTGGCGGTTACTCTTCTGCCTTAATTGCCCGCTGCCTGCTCCAATGTGCGTTAAATGGGCCATCATATCATGAACAGTACCTACAATAGTCACTTTCCATTCTTCCCTCGCTGCAGTGGATCTCCAGGTACGCAGGTACTTTTTTTGTATGTATGCTGTGGCCATGTCGCACAGCTTCTCAGCAGCCTATTTTATAGTCTCGGGCCCTCTTCCAACTGCATGGGGTGCTGGGACTGGGCCTCCTATGGATAGTTAGGTGGGCGAACCCCTCGTGTGGGGCTTCTGTTTCCCAACTAGCCCAAACTACGGTCACCCTTTGCGTTCCCTCAATTCTACTAATGGATTGCGGTTTGTGCGTCCTTGTACTCCCAGGTGCAATTGCAACCAAGCTAGTAGGGTCGCTGCTTGTAGCAGTGTAGGAGAGCCAGCCATGTTCGCTCCCTTCGTTAGTTCCTTCGCATAGTCCATGTAGATGACTTCTAATTGCAGCTTATCAATTGCTTCATCTAGTTTCGCACTTTGTGCTTGGAGTCTGGCCCCTGTTTCTTCTAACTTACCAAGTTGCATTTTGCCACACAAAAAGGCTGCCTAGAGCTGCTAAATACTTTTGCGGATGTTGTCATCAGTAGGGTGAGCTGTATCTATGTCGGTTCATCTGGTCGTAGAGAGACTTCCCTGCCCGGCCGTGCGAGACTTCGTTCCGCACAGATCTAGTTGGATTGATGGTCGCCTGATGTGTATCCGTACCCTTCGTTGAACAATCACTCTATACCAACATGGATGCCGTGTGCATCCTATAATTCGTACCTGGAACCGCCTCCTACATTTCAGCTTCTGCACCCCCCCTCTGAGTGCTTGCAGCGCGTCTTCTGACGTACCAGGCTGTTCCTGTGCTACACATAAAGTGCCAAGCTTGACAAGCTTCCCCTCATTTGTTGCACCGTTCTCTGCTGGCTGCTATCTTTCCTCTGTGGCTACGCATTGCAAGGATCACATCATGATATTACAGTTAAGTGTCATAACTTCTTGCAATCGGTTCTTCCATCGCTCAGTCTCCTCATCGGAATTCACTGTGTAGGTGTTATCGCGCTCCCATGAGATTTGTCCATCATCTGTGGAATGAACCCAATCTTGGTCTTGCGCTATTATCTGATAGATGCAATCCAGTTCGTTGTCACTTTCCTCATCGCGCACGGGTTCGATGTAGTGCTCTCCTTTCGCTGGGTCCAACGGAATTACTACTCGCAATGACTTCTTTTCGAACGTCATTTTTCGCCTCTTTAAATTAATGATCCCTTTCATGTCTGTGGCCCAATCAATTCTGAGCAATTCAGGGTAAGGACAACTGTCATCAATAATCTCTATGACTTTGAAGTCAGTCTGTGTACTTACGCCTTCGATTTCCATGGTCACTCCTTCCAATTGGCCCATTGGCAAGATCTTTTGTTGGTTGGCCATTCTTAGTTGAATCGGGGACCATTGTAGTGCAAGCTTGCCCATGCGCTTCCATGTTTGCTTAGGCAACATGTTCGCATTCAAGCCTAAGTCCAGGATGACTTGATCCATCTCATAATCACCGATTTGCATTGTCATCTCATTTCTCATCCAGTGCGCAGAGCATGTCTTCCTGTTTTCCGGACTACGTGCGGCTCCTAATCCGGTGCACCTAGTGATCAGCTCTTGTAGTCCTTTAATGACTTTACTATTGCGCAACAACTTCATGTAGTTTTCGAGAAAGGTAGTAATCATGGAGGGGCCTAGTCTTGGCTCCTTTTGGTCCCTCCTATCTGGAGTAGAGGCTTCCATGAAGCTCGTCTGAGCTCCCTTAGGCATCTTCATCCCTTGTTCCAGCTCAAAGTCAGGTCCCTTTGTAGGTATGTCATGCCTCCTCCTGCCTTCTGCAAGCTCTTTTCGCATATCACCTCCTGTGGTTGCACCACTCTTCAACACCATATTTATACCGGGGTCCTCTTCGCGAGGTTCTGATCGCATGTTCTGGACATTCTGGGTTGGTGTGGGTTGTAACGTTGGACAATCTACCATTTCATTATCAAACTGCTCATAATAGGGGCATGAGATCCTGGCCGAATTAGTGAAGTCACGAGCGTAGTGTCCTGGCCCTCCACAGTTATAATAGATCAGTAGTCCGTGGCCCCGCCCAGGCCCCATTCCTCTTCCTCGGTCGCGTCCTTGAAATCCTCCTCACCCTTCAGCCTGTATTCGGTAAGCTGGGGTTCTTTCCATCATTAAGTCATAACTTCGACACGTTCACTCATCGTGTCCTACTGATCGACAGAAGTTGCAATACAGCTACTATGGGATCTGGGTATACTTTTGTAATAGGTGGCAGTTATCTGTTGCGTGTTTTCCACTCACTTGAAAAACACGCACTATGGCGTAGGTGCAACACTTGGTCCTATTTGTACCTCCAGTTTTAACGACATCGGGCCTCCCCCCGCCAGATAGTTTGCGAAGACAAGACATTGGTCCTTATCGTGCCCTTAGCTCTTGCATTTAATACAACCTACCTTCGCACGTGCCTCTGGTCAGGGCACCCTTTCTTGCTTCAAGCTTTGCATTTCTAAACTTAGGTTTTGAAGTTGCGTGTGGATTTGCTGAACTCCCAACCCTGGATCCGGTATTGGGGTTTTGTGCAACCTCATTGTTGTTTCTAGTGTCTCAGCTTGGGTTGAGATCTTTTGTTGTGACAGAGCCATCCTCAGATGTGGTGTCAATGACGCCACAAACCACGTGTAGTGCTGTGCATTGGTCAAGGTCATGTTAGCTTCGCGAATAGTGCTTTTTAACCTCTGGTCCAGATCCCATAGAGTTTCACCAGGAAACGTTGCGATCTCCTTGAACCTAATAACTGACTGTGTTTCTGATTTTGGTTGGCCAAACTCTTAGTTTAGCGCATCCTGGATTGCTGCTATTCCCTCATTTGGATGATCGGTTGAGTATTTTATGTACCATGTCAACATGCGGTCCTGTAGTGCATTAACTAGGGTGGCCTTCTTGATGTTTTCATCTATTATGCCTTGGGCATCCCATACAGACCTTATCACAAACCAAAATCGTCCTGGTTCCTCATTCCCTACACCCTTAAATATTGGCAGCTTGATTGCACTCGCTATCCCGACCTTTTGTGGTGGAGGGGTTGGAGGTGGGGTCGGGCTTGGTGTGGACGAATTTGATGTAGGTGATGTGGGGGGTGGTGTGGATGGAGGTGGTATCAGAGGGAAGCGCTCCTTGATCAGTCGAACTGAACTTCTTGGTGAGAACCTTGTGAGCTCCTCCTCACTCTCCCGTGAAATAGAAATTAGAGGATTGTTCCCTACACCTCCCGTTCTGTGGTAACCTCTTCCGCTCCGCGTTACCCTAAACGTCAATACACGTGCCTGATCTATTTTTCACACAACAACATCTTAACCCAAGTATTCAAGGATTTGATATACTTACCTCACAGTCCTTGAAGAAATCGCCTTTCTGCTTCATTATAGCTAACAATTGTATCTATTGCAAACTCAGTGATAAATCCTCCTATCACTCGATCCAACCAATGATCTATGATGCGTACGATTTTATCTTCAGTGGCTTCTAGCTTGCACATGAGTTCTGGAGTCCACACAATCGACTGATCTAATTTGCACCTTCACACACTGTCAGCTAACCTCGCGATCCACTTGTACAGATCTATCGGAAATGTCGCGAAGAAGACTTCGTGAATATCTGTATATATATAGTAGTCCAACCAATCTTCCTCTGATATCCGTGGATTTCTGTTTTCCTGAACTGCGAACTCGTGGAGTTTCAGATCCCACCACTCTTCAATCTATTTCTTTGTCAGGTTCCAGTGTTCCAACATTAGACACCCCTTAGGAAGATCCTAGTCTTGGCAACATAACCATTTGTTGGCATATATGGGCCTGACCCAGGTTCGAAAAAATTATTTAGCCAAACAAATCCCACAGCTACTGGCCCTTTTGGCAATAGCCGATGGAGCGCAGACTGAGGTCTCACCCGAGGTAGCAGGGGAGGGTGCTGGAACCAGGTTTTCGCACCCTTAGGATGTCTAGATGTGGTCTGGAGTTTTCACACACTGTTCCATAGTTTTGCGCTGCTCTGTTTCGTGCAAATCTGAACCCAGAGTAATCCTTACTAATTATTGCACTGTTTATGTATTCAATCTACTTATTGTGATCTTTAAGAAAACAGTTGTCAGAGTTAACCAATTCGTACACTTAGAATAGACACAGATTTATGTATTTATAAGCAGATGCGCATAGATCAATAGTTACAGTAAAAATTCAAAGGCCAGATCTGCGATAATTCAGATTTAACACAATTTCAAAAACAACTTAGCTTTAGTCAACTTCTTCACAAATACATCCCAATTCGCCCTACGCACTCAGCTGTAGGGGTCCACACACACAACTGCGGACTCTATCCACTACCCAAACCCTTGATTCAGACTTATAGACGCTTCGAAATTGTCCTTCTCAAAAACTCATTACACATCAGATCCAAGATTACATACCAAAAACTAAGCTACCTCTACCCATAGAGCCTCGCTCTATTTATACATTTCCATGGACCGCAATCAATGGGCGGGCTGACTCATTTACATTTCTTTACATTATTTTTGGGTGGAATAGCCCTTTGACTCCACTTATTACAAATCGCGCTCCGTGCATCTCGTAGAGTTTTTACCTTATCTTTACCCAACATTTTAGGCTTTGTGCCCCATGACCGTTGCGTGGGGCTTCTACTACCTAACAGCAGGAAAAACAGAAAGCTGGGAAATGAAAATGAGCAGTCAGAAAGTAGATTAGCTTTAAATCCACGAACTTGTAGAAACAAGAGGAGAAGCAGTGAGAAAAGCGAGTCAAGAAAGCTAAGAGCAGAGAACAGAGGGAAGAAGCCGAGTTGATGTGAAGGCAGCATCAAGCCAGCCAGAGCTAGAAAAAGTCAGAGAGTCTGTGTACTCTAGAGAAGGCTTGAGAGGTTCAAGCAAACTCCTCTGTACATGCCTGTCATGTATGAGTCTCAGATTGGGCTCATACTACTGTGACCAATAGAGGTCGAGTTTGAGTAAGGAGAGTTTGTGTACTCCAGAGACTTGGGGGATCCAAGTCCAATCCCACTGATTTATATATGTTGAGTGAGACTCAAATTGAGCTCACTGTTGTAAAACTCTGCTTTGAAAACATAATAGAGAGGCCACCACTGAAGGCTGGACTAGGAGACGTAGCCCAGGAGCATTGGGTGAACTCCTTATTAAACTTGTCATGTTTACATGTTTGCTTGTTATGTTTTCTCTAACTGCTTCAGTGTCTATGTATTTCACAATATTATCGATCCATTGCATAAAGTAACATAGGCACATCCATGCTCATGAGTCTCTAATACCTTTAATTCTTTGTCCTGGATAAATTCCAGATCACCAAGGCCTATCTAGAGTTGGTAATGGAACATACAAACCTGTATTTTGGCTTCTTCCCTTTGCATATAACAATGTCAACTTTGAAACGGGAACTGATACTGTTACTCGTTTTGTAGAGATAGCAAAAAAGTGACCCGATTTTGAAAAGGGGTGATGCAGAACACACATGTTTTTTTTAAAGCATAGTTTTTGGCACTTTAATTTTTTAATTTTTTTATTTTTTAAATGTATATTGCGTTTTAGAATGGTAGTGATTTTCATGCTAATTTAAAAAAGTGGTTCTGCATCAGACCCTTTTTTTAAAAGACCTATTTTTTGACTTTAACTTTTCTAATGTATGAAATGTAAATAATTATTTTGTAAATTTAATAATGTTGGAAGTGGTTTTCTTCTTCATATTTTCTTGTTTGTTTGTTTGTTTGTTTGTTTTTTTTTTTTTTTTTTTTTTTTTTGTAGTGACGTTTTTCTTGATTTGCATATTTATAGAAGAAGGTCGATATTTTGCATTTTCCATATTTTACATATTTATACATCGTTAATTAAATTTTCAATTCAAATGAAATAATTGTCTCTAAAAAACAAATATAAAATTATATAAAAAAAGGCAAAAATAAAAAATAAAAAATGTAAAAAAAAATATCTTATAAACCATAAAACAATTTGGAGGAAGCATTCCCATGTGCGAAGGTTATGGGGGGTTGCGTAAGCTAGGATGGGGCGTCAGCCAAGGGGCTTCGCCCACCCAACCCACGCACTACACACCATATAAATATACGCATGGACTTGGCATTCAAATCAATCAATCGATCAAGCATTCACATCTCTTCTCTATGCACAAAGGGAGTAGTGCGCAGCATGAGCGCATAACTCATGCGCACTTGTGGAAAAGACGCAGAATTGTCTCTCGGTCTTGTGGTTGAGGCGAACGGGTTGTGAAGTGGTTGACCGTGCAGAATTGTGCAGAAATATACCGAGCGTCTTGGTGGCCGTGTGTGGCACCCGCTCAAGTATAAAAGGTGCAGATTCTCTATTGTAAGGCAAGTTGTCTTGTATATGTAAATTATGCTAAGTGTTGGCTTGATTTTGAAAGCACATTAGCTCGTTGTATTATTGAAATTATGATATAATATATATTGTCGCGCAGACTGTTCAGGAGTTGCCCCTCCCCTTTATATCGTGCAATTGTTGTTTTATATTGCTATGGATAATGATTAAGTATGGGTGATCATTGATATAAAGGTTTAATGCTTTTTACTTGGTTGCGAAAAACAAACTAAGTACCGGTTGTGAATTAGGCGTAGTCCTCACACTTGAGTATTGTTAAAAAGAAAAAGTGGGGTGGTGCCGCACCTCGCCGGCACGGTTGAAAGACTACCGTAGGCCTATGGGCGTGACAGGTGGTATCAAAGCATCAAGCAGATATCCTGGTTGACAAAGTAGTGGCCGTGGAGACAGGTTCTTGCAGGGAAAGAGGTTGATGAAACACTCTAAGTGTGGCATCAAGGACTTGGGTTGCAAGTGAAGCCGGTGCATGGTCGAAACTCGATTACAAAGGAAGAGAAGGTTAGCAATGGCTGAATCACATGCCGGGTCTAATCGTAGTACCGTGGACACTTTCGATTTGATGCAGAAAGTGGTGGAAAGTGTGGATTTCTTGGAGGCTCATTTTGGAGAAAGGTTTGACCTTGTTGTGGAAGAACAAAAGGCATTCTTGAAGATGAAGGATGAGCTCGATGAACACCGAACTCAACATGAGTACACTGATTTGATGTGTACACAACTCGAATACAAGGTCAAGGACGTTGAAGCTTCAAGGGACCAGGGTCTAGCAGAGATCATGAACTTGAAGAAAGCTCTTGACGAAGCCAGGGATGAGATAGTTGTATTGAAGAAGGCCGTGAGGCATGGCTCAAGTGGAGGAGTGCCTCATGTAAAAGTCAAGGAATCGGATTCATTCGATGGTACAAGGAGTGCAAAAACACTTGGTAACTTCTTGTGGGACATGGAGCAATACTTGGAGAGATTGGGTCTATTCGATGATGAGACTAAAGTCAAGGTTGTTGCTCAATTCCTTACAAAAGATGCCAAGATGTGGTGGAGAAGGAGGATGGACCAGGTTGCAAATGGAAGTGCTACCGACATCACTTCTTGGGATGACATGAAGGGAGCCTTGCAGGCCCATTTTAGTCCTCAGGATGAAACATGGGAAGCTAGGATGAAGATTAAGTTTATAAAGCAAACCGGGAACCTTCAAACTTATCAAAGGGAGTTTGCAAGTGCGGTCCTTGAGCTACCTGATATGGCGGAGAGAGACAAGGTATTCAATTTCATTATTGGATTGAAGCCTTGGGCACGCAATGAGGTGAAGAGACAGAGGATCAGGACACTTGAAGAAGCCTTTGCTACAGTTGACAGGTTGGTTGAGCACTATGATGAGACTTCTGATGATAGGAAGAAGAAGTCCGATAAATCGAAAGAGAAGAAGAAGGAAGAGACTTCGAAGTCTGATGATTCGAAGGGAAAGTAGGTCTTGAAGTGTTGGATTTGTGCAGGGCCACATACAGTGAAGAATTGTCCCTCTAAACCGAAGTTGGCTGCCATAGCACAATCTAGTACGAAAGATGAAGGTACTTCTGTGGGTATGATGCAGGTTCTTAGCACTGCTACTGCTACAGAGGTGATCTCTCGGAAGGATTCTGAGAGGAATTAGTTGGAGTATCTCCGGATGAAAGTGGGAGGTGCTGATATACTCACTATGGTAGATAGTGGGGCTTCTCACAATTTCATGGGAGAAGATACTGCAAGGAAAGTTGGGCTGAAATATGTTCCTATCAAGGCACATATGAAGATGGTGAACTCTCCTCCGAATGAAGTTCTTGGTGTGGTTGAACAAGTGGACACTACACTTGGTGATTGGACAGGGAAGGTGGACTTCACCATTGTGAGGATTGATGACTATGAGGCCGTACTTGGGATGGAATTTATGAAGCAATATGATGCGATGATCGTTCCACACTTGAAGAAGTTGTACATCTATGATGGAAGGGAAGATGTACCCATAGGTGTGCCTACCTTTGGGATCACTAGGCCGAATCATGAAGTGGCAACAATGCAGGTGAGGAGTGATGAAGGCATGGATGATGTATGTAAGCGTTTGTCCAAGGCAGAGACAAAACTTACCGAACAATCCTTGGTTATCAAGTCACTTTCAGATAACATCTTGGACTTGACAAGAAGACTAGAGGTGATTGAGGATGAACCATATATGAGACCAGGTGAGGACTGGGTTACTTACTTACAAAGGTTGGAGGTTGAAGATCCTGATAGATGGATCGAATTGATTAGTGAGGGGGAGCCTACAAGCTCTCACCCCTCTACATCTTCTTAGAGAGACAAGAAGATGGGGCTCATTGTTAGCTGCTCATAGCAGTGAGTCCCCTAAGCAGTTGAGCAGGTTATGATGGTGTAGGGATGGCTTGGCATCAAGCATCATGACATGTTGCAGATGGATGGAGATTACTTCATGGACCTGAGCATGGGATATTCTGATGGAGTTCAAGATGTGGCAGATGTTTTGGGAAACAACTGATGATGACATGGGGATGTTCACTCTCATTGTTTGAGCGTGATGGTTGGACTGATCACCCGACTAGTTCAGACATGGGGTTGCGAAGTGTACAGAGATGTGTTGACATTAGGAGGAGTATCATGGCAGCTGAGCACTTGGAACAGATGGAGCTATTGTGTTGATGAGGTCTCATAGTAGATGAGCACATTGGACACATGATGGAGGAAGGTGTTTTCTGGAGACACTTGACTTGATGATGGAGTGTTCTCTTGAAACACTTGACTTGACACTTGATGGAGAAGTGTTCTCTTTGAGCACTTGATAGTTGATGACATGATGGAGGACACATTGTTGCGGTGGACATGTAGCTTGGTATTGGAAGGATCAGCCTTTCATGGTGGAGGGCAGCATGGAGACATTGTAGCAGTTGGTCGATGGTCATGGACATCGATGACATACCTTGGTATGGGATATCTTGGTGGCAGTTAGTCACTTAGATGAGACATGGTGGAGATGGAGGCCTACATATGTTGTAGGGACGTTTGCCGTATGTGAGGGGAGTTGACATCATGGAGGATGATTGGAGTTGGGATGTTGTCGAGGACGAAAACGACTTCAGGTGGAGGAGGATGTACTGCCCTGGGAGAGTTGGCGATAGTGCGATGGGCGTACGATGTGTTGAGGCACCCCGGGCACGCGCCGGGCGACCTGGGCGGGCGCGCACGGTGAGGTGAACGACCGGGCGGAGTAAAACGACGGACAGCGCGCATGGTGGATTGGTGACCGGGCGGGTGTGCGTAGGCGGGCGCGCGCACACAACAGACTAAACGACCGGGCGGAGGCATGACCGGGCGAAGGCACATAATAGGCAGGCGCGCACGGGCAGCATGCACGCGGGTGACTGCGGGCGGACAGCGAAACGGTTGTGCGACGAAATGTGACAGAACGTTATGCGGGCAACGAAGTTTATACGCCATGTATAGAAGCGTTGAACGCGGAGGAAGCCGACCCATGTGCGAAGGTTATGGGGGGTTGCGTGCACTAGGATGGGGCGTCGGCCGAGGGGCTTCGCCCACCCAACCCACGCACTACACACCATATAAATATATGCATGGACTTGGCATTCGAATCAATCAATCAATCAAGCATTCACATCTCTTCTCTACGCACAAAGGGAGTAGTGTGCAACATGAGCGCATAGCTCATGCGCACTTGTGGAAAAGGCACAAAATTGTCTCTCGGTCTTGTGGTTGAGGCGAACGGGTTGTGAAGTGGTTGACCGTGCAGAATTGTGCAGAAATATACCGAGCGTCTTGGTGGCCGTGTGTGGCACCCGCTCAAGTATAAAAGGTGCAGATTCTCTATTGTAAGGCAGGTTGCCTTGTATATGTAAATTTGGCTAAGTGTTGGCTTGATTTTGCAAGCACACTAGCTCATTGTATTATTGAAATTCTGATATAATATATATTGTCGGGCAGACTGTTTGGGAGTTGCCCCTCCCCTTTATATCGTGCAATTGTTGTTTTATATTGCTGTGGATAATGATTAAGTATGGGTGATCATTGATATAATGGTTTAATGCTTTTTACTTGGTTGCGAAAAACAAACTAAGTACCGGTTGTGAATTAGGCGTAGTCCTCACACTTGAGTATTGTTAAAAAGAAAAAGTGGGGTGGTGCCGC
>APFE031110026.1:178671-210951 GCA_000404065.3 Pinus taeda | reverse complement strand
ATATATATATATTAGACTCTAGATTGTACAGTGATGTGTGGTTTGACGGTAAGTCACATGGGCAAAGCCCGGGGAGACCGAAGTTAAAATCTCATTGAGTACAATGACCTGCTGGGGTGGCAGCTAGAGGGGCAGATTCCCCTTTGTCGTGAGTCTGCTCTTGCTAAAATCATAGGAACTTAGTATACTCGACTTGCAGGTGGTTGGTTATGCTCTTG
This sequence comes from Pinus taeda, assembly GCA_000404065.3. Classification (NCBI taxonomy): domain Eukaryota; kingdom Viridiplantae; phylum Streptophyta; class Pinopsida; order Pinales; family Pinaceae; genus Pinus; species Pinus taeda. The sequence continues at coordinate 210,733 of APFE031110026.1, read as the reverse complement.
GTGTTATAGTGGCAGCTATGAGGTTTGATCTTGGGCCTCCCTTAGATTAGGCCTGGCAGTTACCGATTCACCATGTGATTAAAAAAAAAAAAAATTATTAGACTCTAGATTGTTCCATGCCAAAACGCTAGGTCTGTCTCGCTAGAACTTAACCAGAGCCTTGACTCTATATTTATTTCTCAGTGGTTAATGTTATCAGTTCATGTTGGATAGAGTTACATTGTTACCAGTTGGAGGAGTTTGCCTTTTCCTGTTTATCTGTGCCAACTTGATTGTTTCCTTTTCCCAAGGTTGTTTATAGTCTCATGACTACCTGAAGCCATTCGTAAATGTAAACCCTCTTTCCACACTTCCTTTGTTCAAAGCATGCACAAACTTATCTATATGTATTCCAACATGAACCCTTATAAGCAAGAACCTTTGTGGTTGAAGTCAGGAAGGAACCTTTTTCCTTAATAATAAGGGCATGAATTATTTAGAGAATTATTAACACATATCTATCATATTTACATCATCTCATAATTCGTTATTTCTCTATTACATTCACAGTAATTTGCTACAACATTTACAATGATTCTCTACAACATTTACAATAGTTCTTTACAACATTTATAGTGCTTCATATCTTCATGAAAAGAGATATAGATACTTATCTATATTAATCTAGACTTGTCCGGAAACCCAGTTAGGAAGAAACCACACCTCCCTTCCAACGAGAACAGAAATCACGACCAGTTCTCCTCCCGAGCTCTTAACTTTCTACAACAATTAGTTCAACAAGGACCCTTTTAGGGTTAGGTCACAGGAGTCAAGGTCCAAACCAGCCTAGAACTTACAGACTTCTGTTTGTAGCAGAGTTGTTCCATTGGCTCAAGTCTAGCTCAAGAAATACTCCTTAAGCAGTGTCCTGTCATACCTTCCCAACATCATATTCAAGTATTTTCTTTCTCAAGGTGTTTTTCCTCTTCTTCCAAAGAAAAAAGAAAGAACCCCTTGCCTTTCCCCCCGAGATATTTTATCTCTGGGGAAAGAAAAGAGAGGGATAAGTGACATAATTTTTTAGAAGTTTTAGAATTCATTTAGGGTGTTTTCCTAGGAATTTCAAGACTTGTCAAAATTTCTTATTAACCAAAATAATAAAAATAAACCTTTATCATTTCATATTTTACTTAGATTTTCCTCTAAGCCTTAATTACTGGAGTCTCATTCAGTAAAAACAAAATCTGACAGTAATATCAAATATTTACAACATTGGGGTGTTACATCTCCCCCCCTTGTGCGAAACAACGTCCCTAATGTTCACTCTTTCCCTTTGAATAGGCAACCTCTTCTGGGATAAAGTGTCTCCAGTGCACTTTAACCTAGGTGATAACTCACCTCTATAACAATATTTATCTTTGATCGAGAATACGTAGAGGCTCTACCAAGAATTTTCAGTCCAACTCAACATGTCGCACAACCACAACTCTATTGTCAATTCTTTTAATTACTGAATTAAACACATATCTACATAAAATATTTAATTTATATTTTACTTGTACATTTTTCCAATCAATAACATGTCTGGAATCATATACATATTTATTTAATAATGAAACGTGTAATACATTGTGAACCTGAATATGACTTGGTAGTGCAAGTTGGTATGCTACAGGTCCCACCGTTTCTAGAATTTGGAAGGGTCCACAATATCTAGGTGCTAACTTTGCACAACCATCCCACCTTAGGGTGCTTTTCGTGGGTCTAATTCACAAATAAACATGCTCTTCTACCTGGAATTATTTATAAGTCCTTTTCTTGTCTGCATACGACTTTTGTTTATCTTGGGAAGCCTTTAAATTTTGTTGAACTTTTTTCATTGTTTCCTCCATCTCCACTAACATATCAGGCCCTAGAATTAACTTATCTTCTAGATTGCTCCAGTTTCTAAACCTGTTTCCATAATGTACCTCATAAGGACTCATTTTCAAGGATTTATGATAACTATTGTTATATGAAAATTCATCTAAATGAAGATATTCTTCCCACTTGGTTGGCTACTTCATTACATACATTCTGAACATGTCTTTTAGGACTTGATTCACTCATTCAATTTTTCCATCTGTTTTCGGATGGTATGCAGTACTATATTGAATCTGAGTGCCCAAACCAGTAAAAAGGGCTTTCTAAAACACAAAGGTGAATTTTATATCCCTATCATAAATCACCACATTTAGAATACCATGTAACCAAAATATCTCTCTCATAAATATATCTGCAATTTCAACAGTTTTGTAAGTTGACTTAATAGGAATAAAATGGTTTGTTTTTCTCAACTTGTCCACCATTACCATGATGGAATTGTTTTACTTCCTAGACCTAGGAAAACCGATTACAAACTCTATTGTAATCATATCCCATTTCCACTCAAGGATAGGGAGTGGGTGAAGCAAATCAACAGGATGCTGGTGTTCAACCTTAACTTGCTGGCACTCTAAACATTTGGCTAGATATTGAACAATATCCTTTCTCATACCAGGCTAGAAATAATTATTTTTTAATTACAGAAAATAGCTTCTGATATCTGGGATGGGCAGTAAAATGACTTTGGTGAAACTCATCCAACAAGAATTGTTTAATTTCTAACTGATTAGGAACATATATTCTTCCTCTTACACTTAATAAATTATTACAGTTTATGCCATACTCCAAAGGTTTTCTAGAATTGTGTGCTTGTTTAGCTCGCTGCCATAGAAATCCATATTGTGGATCCTTAAGAGAAACTTCTTTAATCTGACTAGGAAATTCAATTTCCACTTGACTATAGGATATTTCATATACATGGTACAATTTTATTCTTAACACATCAACCACATGATTTTCTTTCCCTTTAAGATGTGTAATGTTGAAATCAAATTCGCTTAGAAAAATGGTCCACCTAGCTTGGCAAGCGTTTAAATTTGGTTGTTTAAAGAAATTGGTGAGACTAATATGATCTGTCATCAAGAGAAATATTTTCCCCAACATATAATGTCACCACACTTTTAAATCATGAACAACTGTTGTTAGCTCCAAATCATAAGAGACATATTTTTGCTCATGTTCCTTTATCTTACGAGATTTGTAGGCTATTACCCTACCTTCTTGCATTAAAACCCTCCTGACACCTTCCTTGATTTGGACACATACAATAATGAAATAGAAAACAAATATAAATATAAACACAGAGATGCAACAAAAATAAAACTCCATGTCATTAATATCAAAGAATTGAAATACGTTTACATACAAAATGGAAATAAACTAGCTTGAGCGATGGTAGATTATCTCTGAGAAGGGATGTGGTAGCTACATACCTTTGAACCGTGTTATAATGAGGCTCAAGGCACTTTTTATTACTGAAAAAGGGAAATCTTTAAACAACCAAAACCCTAACCCTAGGAGATGGAACACTAAGAGTTTGTGGGCCTCATTAGGGTTAGTTGGGAAGCCAACTTCATGGGGTCGTAACTTGGTCATATTATTTTCGTTTGACACATACTATACGTCATTGGAAAGATCTCTTTGAATACTACATGATTAGTGATAGGACCTTAGTTGTGGCTCCAGGCCCTTAGTACTACAAGGTTCGTAACTTGTTTTTAATGTTGCAATTTCTTCATATGGGAACTCACGGTCAGCTTTAGAAATGCACTTCCTTCTCTTCAGGTTCTAATTATGTTCCATTTATGAAAGGGTTTCGTTTAAATTTCCCTTTTTGCAGAATAAAATCCTTGTGAATCTCAAGAAATTTGATGAGGGTTTTTCATCTGTTGTGCAGAAGCCTGGAATTTCTAGTTTCGATTTAGGGTTGAAGTGAGTGTTGATATAATTTTTCCTTTATCTGATTATGGGTTAATTCTATTTCTTTCAAATGGACCATAGGCACAACAACTGTCTCTTAATTCAACTTCCACAATTATTGTCAGATGTATTTGATTATTCGGTCCAAGGTTTTTTTGTCATGGCCGCAAGGACTATACTTTTAAGAACAAGTAATGATACTTTAGGTTTCTATTTTGTAAAGATTGAGTTTTAAATTCATTCGTCACTCAATTATTCTTTTAAGTTTTTAAGCACTAAAGAAATTTTGGTGGTATTACATGTAATTTTTTTAATGATTATTCCTATTGGCAACAAACTATCTTACGGTTCTAAAATACATTGTGTTTTACTATAACTTTATATTGCATTGTTCTCATAATGCACTTTAGTCTCTTAGAATTAGGTTTGCAGTGTCAAGCTTGTAATGTGGCTAGTTCATATTTTTCAATGAAATACTTGCTTCACAGTTCCCTCCAGTTAGTATTACTGTTAATATTTTTTTTAATATTTTGTAGGTGCCCGACATAGAGACCCATGGATCTTGGTACCTTCTCTCTTGCCATGGGGTATCCTAACTGACACTTATAATACTAGACTTTGGATTGTTCCATGCCAAAACTTTGGGTCTGTCTAGATGGAACTTAACCAGAGCCATTACTCTGGAATTCTTTCCTAGTTGTTAATGTTATCAGTTCAGGTTGGATAGAGTTACATTGTTACTAGTTCAAGGAGTTTGTCTTTTCCTATCTATCTATGCTAACTTTATTGTTTCCTTTTCCCAAGGTTGTCTATAGTATCACAGATAACCGAAGCCATTCGTAAATCTAAACCCTCTTTTCGCACTTCCTCTGGTCAAGTCATGCATAGACTTATCTATATATATTCCAACCCTAACCATTATAAGGAAGAATCTCATGGTTGAAGTCGGGAAGGAACCTTTTTCCTTAAGAATAAGGGCAAGAATTGTTTAGAGGATTATTAACATGGCATCCCATAACATCTCGTACTTCTTAGTATCTATCATATTCACAACATTTCATAATTCATTATTTCTCTATTACATTCACAGTAATTTACTACAAACATTTACAGTGATTCTCTACAATATTTACAATAGTTATTTTACAACATTTATAGTGCTTCATATATTATTGAAAAGAGATATAGACACTTACTCTGTATTAATCTAGACTTATCCAGAAACTTAATCAAGAAAAGACCACACCTCCCTTCAAATGAGAATGACAATCATGACCAGTTCCCCCCCCCCCCTCCTGAGCGCTTGTCTTTCCAAGACAGTTAGTTCAACAAAGACCCTTTCAGGGTTAGTGCATATGCATCAAGATCCAACCAGCCTATAATATACAGACTTTTGTTTGTATCATACTTTTTCCACTTGATCAAGTCTAGCTCAAGAAATACTCTGGAGAAAGAAAAAATAAAGAACCCCTTGTCTTTCCCACGGAGATATTTAATATCTAGAGAAATAAGAGAGAGTGATAATAGTCATAATTGTCTGGAAGTTTTAGAATTTGTTTAGGGTATTTTCCCACGAATTTCAAGACTTGTCATAATTTCCTATTAACCAAAATAATAAAAATAAACCTTTATCATTTAAGAGTTTACTCGGCTTTTCCTCTCATCCTTAATTATGCGATTCTCATTCAATAAAAATAAATAATTAACAACAATATCAAATATTTCCAACACTGGGGTGTTACATCGCCCCCCCTTGTGTGAAACACCATCCCCGATGTTCACTCTTTCCCTTGGAACAAGTCAGGATATGATTGTCGCATAAAGCCTTCATCTTCCCAAGCCGCCTCTTTTGGGCTAAAGTGTCTCCACCTCTCTTTAACCTAGGTGATAGATGACCTTCGTAACATTATTTATCTATGATCGAGAACACACAAAGGATCTACTAGGAATTCTTCATCCAGTTCGACCTATCGCACAACCACAACTCTATTTTCAGTTCTTTTAATTACTGAATTAAACACATATCTACATAAAATATTTTACTTTTACATCTTTCCAATCAATAACATGTTTGGAATTGTACACATATTTATTTAATAATGAAATGTGAAATACATTATGAACTCGAATATGGCTTGGTAGTGCAAGTTGGTATGTTACAGGACCCACCCTTTCCAGAATTTGGAAGGGTCCACAGTATCAAGGTGTTAACTTTACACAACCAACCTATCTTAAGGTGCTTTTCCTGGGTCTAATTCACAAATAAACATGCTCCCCTACCTGAAATTATTTATAAGTCATTTTCTTGTTTGGATATGCCTTTTGTCTATCTTGGGAAGCCTTTAAATTGTGTTAAAAAGTTTCATTGTTTGATCCATATCCACTAATATATGAGCTAGAATTAACTTATCTTCTAGATTGATCCAGTTTATAGGTGTTTTGCACCTCTTTCCATAGATTACCTCATAAGGACTAATTTTCAAGGATTCGTGATAACTATTGTTATATGTGAATTCAACCAAATAAATATATTCTTCCCACTTGGTTTGCTTTTACATTACATACATTCTTAACATGTCTTCTAGGACCTGATTCACTCATTCAATATCTATTCATTTGCAGATGGTATGTGGTACTGAACTAAATATGAGTGCCCAAACCAATAAAAAGGGATTTCCAAAATGCAAAGGTGAATTTTACATCCCTATTAGAAATCACCACTTTCAACATACCATGTAATCGAAATATCTCTCTCATAAAAATATTTGCAATTTCAATAGTTTTGTAAGTGGACTTAACGAGAATAAAATGGGTTATTTTGCTCAACTTGTCCACCACTACCATGATAGAATCATTTTGCTTTCTAGATCTAGCAAAACATGTTATAAAATCTAATGTACTCATCTCCCATTTCCACTCAGGGATATGGAGTGGGTGATGCAAACCAGAATGGTGTTGGTGTTCAACGTTAACTTGTTGGAACTCCAAACATTTTGCTAGATATTCATCAATATCCTTTCTCATACCTGGTCATAAATAATCTTTTTTAATTGCAGAAAAATAGTTTTTGATATCTGGGATGGGCAGTCTAAGGACTTCGGTGAAACTCATCCAACAAGAATTGTTTAATTGCTAACTGATTAGGAACATATATTCTTCCTCTGACGTTTAATAAATTATTACAGTTCATGCCATACTCTAATGGTTTTCCACAATTCTGTGCTTGTTTTGGCTTGTTTCCAAAGAAATTCACATTGTGGATCCTTAAGAGTAGCTCCTTTAATCTGATTAGGAAAGTCAATTTCCACTTAACTATAAGAGATTTCATGTACATGGCGCAATTTTCTGCTTAACGCATCAGCCACATGGTTTTCTTTCCCTTTGAGATGCCTAATGTTGAAGTCAATTTCGCTTAGGAAAGCAGACCACCTAGCTTGGAGGGCATTTAAATTTCATTGTTTAAAGAAACTGGTCAAACTACTATGATCCGTCATCAAGAGAAATCTTTTCCCCAATAGATAATGTCGCCACACTTTTAAAGCATGAACAACCATTGTTAGCTCCAAATCATAAGAATACTATTTTTTCTCATGCTCCTTTAACTTATGGGATTTGTAGGCTATTACCCCACCTTCCTACATTAAACCCCCCAAACACCTTCTTGGAAAGCATATGTGCACACAATGACTTATTTTGTTGGATCTGCAATTTTCAGCATAGTGGTTGTTGTCAATAAGTGTTTCAGTAGTTCAAAACTATGTTGGCACTCTGTTGTCCACTTAAATTCTCTTCCTTTTTTCTGCAACGAAGTTACACGATAAGAAATTCTTGAAAACCCTTCTATAATTCGGTGATAATACCCATCCAATCCCATAAAAGATCGAATGTCTGCCACATTTTTGGGGACATGCCATTCCATGATGGTTTTAATTTTCTCAAGATCTACAACTATACCTTGTGATGAGATTACATGTCCTAAGTCTTGAATTTGATTCTTATAAAAATCTCATTTTCTGAATTTAGCATAAAATTGATTTTTTCTTCAAGTTTGTAGTATTATCTGAAGATGTTCCTTATGTTCTTCCAAGTTCTTTGAGTATATAAGAATATCGTCAATAATAATTAGAACAAATTTGTTTAGGTAGGGGCGGAATATATCATTCATTACGCTCATGAGAGATACTAGGGCATTAGTTGTTGGCATTATGACACAGGTTTGACACTATGGCACAAGTGTTGTCCTTGATGGCAACGCACTCAGGTGGCAAATCACAGTTCAAGCTCTCAGAATGGAGAAAACTTCATATACGCGGGTTCCTTTTAACCATGTCGCGTATATACATGGTATTGATGATACAAAGTCGTGTATGCGTATACACGCTCTTTCATGCACGGAAAAGCGCGTACATGTGGGAAAGATTATTTTTGGGCCCATGGTAATTGGACCTATGGTTTTGGACCTTGGTATTGCGTCCAAAATATTGAACCCAGGTATTGGGTCCCTAGTATTGGTTATCTATGGTTTTGGGCCATGGTTTGAGTAAGGCCAAGGCTATAAAAAGGAGGAGATTATTTAGCAAGGGAATTGACTCAAGTGTTGAATATCTTATGAGGAGCAAGATCTGGAATATTGGTGATTGGTTTATGGTGCATATTTGAATCTGAATCAAGGAGGAACCTAAGCGTTACAAGATGGATAAGTTCTACTAAAGGGTCAAATCTCAAGACTTGAATAGTAGTATCTTTGTGTGATTTTGATCTATTATATTTGACGTATGAATTGATCTATGAATCTGATAATATGGGTATAATTAATGCTTGAATCCTTGAAAAGGGAAAACTATCTTTCATAGATCTGTACGCAGGTTCGGCGCAGCGAAGGTGCATATACACGTTGGTTCAGTAATTCAAAGAAGTGTATACGCAGGTTTGCCTTTATACAGAAGCGTATGCATGCAGGTTCCTCATTTTGAAGTAGCGTACGTCTCATAAAATATGTATTACCTACTTTGGTTTATTGTTGCAGTATTCTGGGTTTAGGAATGGTGTTTGGTTACTGTTATTATTCTGGTTTCAGCATTCAGAGAAGTGATTGTTTGAGTCAGTATTGGGTTGTACAAAGAAGATTGGTTGATGTAGATATACTTGATATTTGACTGATGTTATTCATGGATCCAGTCTGAAGATTTATGAAATGTGGTCCCTGGAAGAAAAGAGAAGGTTGTAGCCTTCTGTAGGTCAGCACCTACGTACTAGTACCTCAGCTAGTACAAGAGCTAAGGGGGTTGTAGCTCCCTTCCAGGAGAAGCTGGAGAACGAGAGAAGGTTGTACTTTCTGTAGGTTGAGCTCGTACTAGTATAAGACTGCACCAGTACATAAACATTGTAAAAGAAGTTTCTAATTGAAAGAAGATAGAGACAAATTGCAGCAAGTGGTTTTCACCCACATTGGGTTTCCACCTTATATCTTGTGTTCTTGTGTGTGACTGTCTGCACTATTTTTCTGTTCCTAGTTGATGTTTATATGGTTCTGACACACAGATTAAAGATCAACATCTGAAGAATAATTAAATTATAAGTCTGTAAATTATACGCTAGTTTCTTTAACTGAAGTTGTGTATATACGCCTGTTTCACTAACCGAAGTAGCGTATACAAATTTGTGTATAAATTGAAAAATAATTGACTTAATAATACTGATTCACCCCCCCTCTCAGTATTATTTCCAACAATTGGTATCAGAGCAGGGCCTTCAGAAGAAGCTTGATCGCTTGAAGGAAGATCTATCATCATGAGCAACTACTAAAAGGAGGCATCGATCAGGCCACCAATTTTTGATGGGAGCAACTTCGTCTATTGGAAGGTAAGAATCACAACCTATCTTCAATCTCTTGGTACAGAAGTCTGGGATATCATAGAAATATGATACACATTTCCATCAACAACTCCTACAGATATGACTAGTAAAAAGCAGTATGAAACAAATGCTAAGGCTGTCAATACTCTATTAGGGAGTCTATCTCAATCAGAATTCGTCAAGGTTATGCTGCTCAAAACCGCAAAAGAAATATGGGACAAGATCGTTCTGAGCTATGAAGGAGATGATCAGGTAAAACGAGCAAAACTACAAACTCTTAGAATTCAATATGAGAATCTTAGAATGCACAATGATGAAAGTGTGGCTAACTATTTCTTATGCATTGATGAGATTGTTAACTATAAGAAAAACTTGGGTGAATAAATAAAAGAAGTTGTTCTGGTTGAAAAGGTTATAAGATCCTTGTCTTCTAAGTTTGATTCAAAAGTTTTTGCCATGGAAGAAAAGCAGAACCTACAGAGCATTACCATGTCATAGCTGCATGGAATCTTGACTGCTTACGAAATGAGGAAAGGGGGACCGTCAGACAGTAGAGAAGTTGCATTCAAAGCCTCAGGAAAAGGAGATTACAATGAGTCAGGACATATGTCAGAAGGAGAGGAAGAATCAAACTTTGTCAAGAACCTTCAACAAGGGACTGGAAGATTCAGAGGTAAGCTACCTTTCAAATGCTTTGCTTGTGGAACAGTCAGTCACTATGCTGCCAAGTGTCCTCATAAAGATAAAGGTAAGGAACCATTTAGATGGAACAGAAAACATAATGTAAGTAAGAAGAGATATTATACACATGAAGACAGTGATGGACTTTCAAATAGTGATGAAGATGAACAATGTAATGATGATAGACTTTGATGGCCTTTGAAGATGATGATTTCTTGGATGCTATAGATGAAGAAGGTCTTTATGAAGAAATTTCTAAACTTAAAATTTGTTTAGAAGAAAAGAGCATGATTATAGATACTCTGACATTCCAACTTGCTAAAAGAGATAAACATAATGAAAAGCTAGAATGTGAAATTGTGGGACTTAGAAAAGAAATTGAGAAAACAAAAGCCCTTAATCTTAGATTTGCTAAAGGATCTGAAACTTTAGATGAGATTATCAAAGTGCAGCGTTCTCCTCTAATCAAGACAGGTCTCGAATATTCTGAAGAAGCATCTCAAGCACAGAAGCCATCCACCTCCAAAAGTTATCTTGATGCAGCAAGGAAAAGTGAACAGGTTGACAATCGACAACAAAGGCATAATGCAAATCACCAGGTAAAAAAATTTACTTCAAGGATGAACAGAGAGCACAAAGTAAATCAGGGGCAATTGACATCAAGGATGAACAGAAGCTACAACCAACCGCAGGTAAATCATTCTCAATTTGCCTCAAGAATGGATGTCAATAGAAACAACAATTATTTGGTTGGTAGGTTTGATAATCACAAGAGTTTCTTCAATGGCGAATGTTTCTCTTGTCTTAACTTTGGACACAAAGCTGCTCAATGTGTTGCCTACAAGACCATCATGCCTAGAGAAGCTCAAAAACAAAGAAGTATGACTAGGATCATGAAAAGAACCTACAATAACTTTTCTGCTCTTGAAAATGAAATAGAATGTTCAATTTGTAACAACTTTGGTCATGAAGATTCTGAATGTAGGAGTAGGTTTCGGCAAACAAATCAGAAGGAGAAAGCTTCATTAAGTCTGAAAACATGGATAAAGAAAGAACCACAACCAAAAAGATGTGGGATAGTCTTATATGCAGAAGGACAGTAAAATCAATGGTACATCGATAGTGGATGCTTGAAACATATGACATGTGATAAACAAAAACTTAAGTCATATAGTGCCTTAGAAAAGGAGAAGAAGGTCTCATTTGGAAATGACACCCCTGCACTCATAAAAGGTAAAGGTTCTGTTCATTTGAGAGAGAAGGTCAAAGCTAGAAATGTTATGTATGTTGATGGCTTAAAGCATAATCTATTGAGTGTCAGTCAAATGTGTGATCAAGGAAATGAGGTAATATTTCGATCAAATGGATGTATTGTTCGTGAGCTTCATACAGGTAAAACAATGATCAAAGGCATAAGAACTCCGAATAATTTATACATTCTCAAAGGAGGACAACAACAATGCTATCTAAGAAAGAATGATGAACACTCGCTATGGCACAGAAGATTGGGGCATCTAAGCTTCTCTCAGATAAGGAAAGCATGCAAATATCAGGTGGTTCGTGATCTCCCTGACATTAGAATTCCAGACAATACAATATGTAAATCATGTCAGTTTTGTAAGCAAACCAGAACTAATTTCCCTGAGAAGGAAGGATCAACTAGCAGACCACTTGAACTTGTCCATACTGATATATGTGGTCCAACTAGGAAGAGGTCACCTCGAGGAGAAGAGTACTTCTTATTATTCATTGACGACTTTTCAAGCATGTGTTGGATAGGACTTATGAAGTATAAAGATGAAGCTTTTGAAAAGTTCAAAGCATTCAAAGCCTTGGTTGAAAACGAATCAGATCGCAGAATCAAATGCCTCAGGTCTGATCGAAGAGGGGAATTTAACTCGGATGAATTTTTCGATTTTTGTGAAGAACATGGAATAAGAAGGGAATTCTCTACTGCAAGGGCTCCTCAACAAAATGGAGTAGTGGAAAGGATGAATAGAACGGTTCAAAAAATGGCTCGTGCTATGCTTGATGAGTCTGGAACTCTTGCAACCTTCTGGGGTGAAGTCGCATTTGCTACAGTTACTATTCTCAACAAGACAAACGTCCGGGTAAACAACACTCAGACTCCTCATGAACTTTAGTATGGTAAGACTCCCACGGTAAATAATTCAAAATTTTTGGAAGCAAATGCTACATCAAAAAGACTGATGAAAACCTTGGCAAGTTTGAACCTAGAGCAGATGAAGGCATTCTCCTTGGTTACTCTCCCCACAGCAAAGCATATGTGTTACAATAAAAGACTTGGAAAAATTGTTGAAAGTATTGATGTAGTGGTTGATGAAGAAGGAAACACTCCTAGGCAAGAAAAATCTGAAGATTTCGAAGATGATGAGGACTATCCTTCAACATCAAATCAGATTCAAGATGAAGAAGAAACCCATGAGGCACCAGAAGAATAGATAAGGATAAAAGAAAAGACTCCATCCAGGTATGTCCAGAAGAACCATCCAGAGACTCAAATTTTGGGACAGAAAGAGGCAGGTGTACAAACAAGAAGAATTATTTCTGAATCTTCAAGCTATTTAGCATTCCTCTCCACCACTAAACCAAAAAATGTATGAGAATCATGTAAATACGAATGCTGGGTCAAGGCCATGGATGAAGAACTTGAGCAGATTGAAAAGAATAACACTTGGGAGTTGGTTCCTAGACCAAAAGATAAGAATGTAATAGGGACAAAATGGATATTCAAAAATAAGCTGAATGAAAATGGAGAAGTCATTAGAAACAAGGCCAGACTTGTTTGTAAAGGGTATGCACAATAATAAGGCATAGATTTTGAAGAAACTTTTGCACCAGTTGCTAGACTAGAGGCTATAAGAATGTTCCTTGCTCTTTCTAGCTTTCAAAAGTTCAAAGTTTTTCAAATGGATGTGAAATCTGCCTTTTTAAATGGAGACTTAGAAGAAGAAGTGTATATTGAGCAACTAGATGGGTTTATCCTTGGAAATGATCCAAAACTTGTATGCAGACTTAAGAATGCACTCTATGGTCTTAAATAGGCTCTAAGGGCTTGGCACTATCGTTTGGACAAATACCTCCATCAACAAGGTTTCTCAAAAATATCAGTAGATAACAATCTATATATAAAAATTGATAATGATAAATTGCTAATACTTGTTGTGTATGTTGATGATATCATCTTTGGCAGCAATGAAGAAGCCATGAGTCAAAACTTTGCCTTGGTGATGTAGAAATAATTTGAAATGTCCCTGCTTGGTGAGCTAACATATTTCCTTGGTTTACAAATCCAACAAAATAAAGACGGTATCATTTTATCTCAAACCAAGTACCTAAAGCAGGTCTTGAAGAAATTTGGCATGGAAGACTCGAAACCGGTATGTACCCCTATGGTAACAGGATGTAGCCTCAGCGCTAATGATGAATCAACATCAGTACATCAACCAACCTATAGATCCATGATTGGGAGTCTGCTCTATATGACAGGTACTCGACCAGATATCATGCATGCAGTGGGAATAGTTGAAAGATTTCAGGCAAATCCAAAGGAAGCACACCTTCAGGAAATTAAGAGGATTTTCAAATATCTTCAAGGAACAAAAAACTATGGCTTATGGTATGCTAGAGATGCAGATCTCACACTTCATGCATATATAGATGCAAATTGGGCAGGAAGCGTGGATGATAGAAAAAGCACTAGTGGTGGTGCATTCTTTATGGGTTCTAGATTAGTATCTTGGTTCAGAAAGAAACAAAGTTCAATTGCTTTATCTACAATTGAAGTAGAATATGTGGTTGCTGCATCTTGCTGCACACAACTCCTTTGGATGACGCAAAATTTGCAAGATTTTCAAATCACTTGTACTCCACCTATCTTCATCTTTTGTGATAATAGAAGTGCAATCAGTATTTCAAAGAATCCTGTCATGCATTCAAAGACTAAGCACATACCTATTAAGTATCATTTTCTCCGGGAACAAGTACTTGAACAAAAGGTCAAATTGGAGTATGTTTCCTCTAAGGAACAAGTTGCTGATATACTCACCAAACCACTGCCCAGGGAGACATTTGAATACCTCAGACAGAAGCTGGGGGTAGTTGATGCATCATCTTGTTGTTGAATCTTGTCTGTTTCAGAAGAAAAATGGTTGTACACAAGTTTCATGAGGAGGATCTGCGTACATATGCCGTTTTATAAAGATACAGTCACGTATATGTTGGTTTGAAGACAAATACTGGGCCAAGCTCAGGATGAAAAGAGTCTGATATGAGTTTGACAGAGACCATCTGGCACAGATTCAGGGGGAGCATATATTCTTCTAACAATGCATTGTTGGCATTATCTTAGAAGATCTTGGTTCAGATTCACAGTTGTTTTGGTTTCAGGTGGAATAGGTGCAGAGGGAGAACATGGTTGCTGGTCTGAATGATGATTGACAGATGCTGCTGATGATGGTTGTTGATAACTATCATAGTCTTGCTGTATATATTTCGTCTCTATGTCATGTATTTATTTTCTTATCAAGGTCATGTAGTGGCCTATCTTGGTTTCCCCACTATGCCTGGGATGGATGAAGTAATGTTCTTGTTTTATCATGTGTAAATTCTTGATGTATCCCCACTTGGTTGGGTGGAAGAGACAATATTGGTATATTCCCACTTGGTTGGGAGATGGATGTATGTATGAGTCTGTAGTGATAGGAAGGTCATTTATGATGTATAAAGTCATGTTTCTTTTGAAGAACATCTTCTTGCAGACCTTGCCTATAGTCAAGGGGAGCACAGCAGAACAAAGAATTTAGCATGTACTCAGGGGTAGCATAACCCTTTGCCCTTGATGTCAAAGGGGGAGGATAATTTTGAGTGACTTGGGGTTGCCATCAAGTCCAAAGGGGGAGATTGTTGGCATTATGACACAGGTTTGGCTCTATGGCACAGGTGTTGTCCTTGATGGCAACTCACTCAAATGGCAGATCACGGTTCAGGCTATCAGAATGAAAGAAAATGAGGTATACGCAGGTTCCTCTCAGCAAAGTCGCATATACATGTGGGATCACCGATCAAAAGGCGCGTATACGTATGCACGCACTTTCATGCAAAGAAAAGTGCGTACATGTGGGAGAATTTATTTTTGGTCCATGGTATTTAGTTTGACATATTTGAGCCTATGGTTTTGGTCCTTGGTATTGCATCCAAAGTGTTGAACCCAACTATTAGGTCCCTAGTATTGGTTCTCAATGGTTTTGGACCATGGTTTGAGTAAGGCCTAAGACTATAAAAAGGGAAGGAGATCATTTGGCAAGGGCATCGATTAAAGTATTGAATATATTAAGAGGAGCAAAATATGGAAAACTGGTGATTGGTTTATGTTGCATTACTGGACCTGAACCAAGGAGGAACCTGAGCGCTAAAAGATGGATAAGTTCTATTGATGGATCAAGATTTTAAGTCTTGAATAGTAGTATCATTGTCTGATTCTTGGTCTGTTATAATTGGCGCATGATTAGATCTATAAATCTGATAATCTGGATATAAATGATGTCCGATTAAGTGAAAAGCAGGAAATTATCTTTTATAGATCTGTACGCAGGTTCGGCACATCGGAGGCACGTATACACACAAGTTCAGCGAGAGGAAACAACATATACACTGGTTAGTCTTCAGATAGATGCGTATGTATGCAGGTTTCTCATTTTGAAGTAGCGTACGTCTCATGAAAAATGCTTTAGCTGCTTCTGTTTATTGCTTTCGTGTTCTGGGTTCAGAATTGGTGTCTGGTTACTATTACTATTTTCTGGTTACAACATTCTGAGAAGTGTTTGGTTGATTCTATTTTGGTTTGTACAAAGGAGATTGACTGATGTAGATACAATTGATGTTTGATTGATGATATTCATGGATCCAGTCTGAAAATTTATGAAACGTGGTCCCTCGAAGAAAAGAGAAGTTTGTAGCCTTCTGTAGGTCAGCACCTACATACTAGTACCTCAGCTAGTATAAGAGCTAAGGGGGTTGTAGCTCCCTTCCAAGAGAAGCTGAAGAATGAGAGAAGGTTGTAGCCTTCTGGAGGTTGTAGCCTGCGCACTGGTATAAGATTGCACTAGTACAGAATCATTGTAAAAAGAAGTTTCTAATTGAAAGAAGATAGAGGCAAACTGCAGCAAGTAGTTTTCACCCACATTGGGTTTCCACCTTATATCTTGTGTTCTTGTGTGTAACTGTCTGCATTATTTTTCTGTTCCTGGTTAATGTTTATATGGTTTTGACATCAACATCTGAAGAATAATTAAATTATAAGTTATACGCTAGTTTCCTTAATTGAAGTTGCATATATACGATGGTTTCACTAACCTAAGTAGCGTATACAAATCTGTGTATGAATTGAAAAATAATTGACCTGATAATACTGATTCACCCCCCCCTCTCAGTATTATTTCCAACACCAACAATTAGAATGAGTTTGTTGACACGTGTAGGTACAAAGGAAGCTTCCAAGGCATATTTATGCCGCACTCTATGTTCAAATTCGAATTTGAGGAGATCAAGGACTTCATGGATAAGATCATGGACCTCATGGAGAAGATCATGGAGGATAGGGTTATGTGTCACCATTGGTTGAGAGATATGTGGATTTGAAGATGGAATAGTGGATCATCATTATGAGTTTATTATCCCATCTTGTTGTATAAATAGGAATGTTATCTCCTTCATTTGTAATCTTCATTTTTTAATCTTAACTTTTAGAATTTAGAAACTTAGTCGTTCATTTGTAATTTTAGATTTTAGAATCATTGTAATGTAGAGCTTAGGACCTCTTGGAATGTAGAATTTGGAGCTTGTAATTGCAATTTGCAATTGAGGATAAATAAAGTGGATTGGATTTTCTTCTACATTTGACTTCTTTCTAAGCGTGCTTGTGGAGTTATGGAGGGTCCCCATTGCCTCAATTGCATATTTGTTTTGGTATAGTAAGATTTCTTTCATTTATGTTTTTAATTTCATTAGTTTAAATATCTTGATGCTGGAAATATAAATGTATAGTCTCTTGTAAGAGAGCTTTAATATTTCCTGTAATCAACTTGAATTATGTTTAGATGCTTTCATTTCTTAGTTAATTTATTAAGATGTTAGAAATATTAATGGACATTGTCCTGTAAGGGAGCCTTAATATTTCTTATACTTGTCACAATGTCTTTAGATTTCATTTTGTTAAATGACTAAATAGGTGTTGGAGATTCCAATGAAAGACCTCTTGTAAGGGAGCTTTAGCATTTCTCCTAGGTTAGTTTAGTTTATCCCTAAGTCCATATATATTGGATGATCCTTGAAGGTTACTTACCTGGATTGATAATAATGAAACTCTAATTTGCATTCGCATTTTAGACCAAATAGTTGGGTTGCATTAAATTATTTTCACGACTACCCCCACGTGCGGGGGCGAGGGGGTGGAAGCACCCCTTGTATGTTGCATTGGGTGTTGCTCTCCCCCATGTCGGGGGGTAGGTAGGGGGATGGTAGCCTCCTTGCATGGGGTACGAGGAAGCACCTCGAGAAATTTTTTTTGGAGCCTAAATTAAGTGGGCGGGCCTGCCTATGGTTTCGTGCATGGATTTTGCACATCGTTTTAGGCATGACTGTTTTTAGTCCATGGTATTTTGTAGATCTGGTCAAGGGAACTACGGTTATGTTCTAATCCAGTGTTAATGGATGCTTTAGCATGTATATATATGTATTGTAACATTGAAAGGAATATAATGAAAAATCAATCTAGTAGTCCCGTTTTTGGGATCCAGTGGAAAATCTCTGTGTATATCTGTTTTATGTTTTATGGTCTCATCATTGCTTATTTTATGTTTTTAGAATTCATATGTAGATAATTTTTGTACAGGGTTAAAACCTACAGTTATGAGTCCCACATTCATGCTTGGAATTTGACACGGGGGTGATTGGCTGAAGAGAGACTTGGCTCAGCCAATCTATGGTCGAGTGGAACATGGTAGTCCCATCTCCATTTGGTTTTACATTCATTAATGAGAAATTCATTCCCTTGGTCCTCATGTGTAGATGTACTGATTTATATGTGGATTTTATGGCTGATATATTTATGGTATTTCTATTGTTACTATGTTGGTTATATGTATGTTTTATGACAACATCTATGTATGGCTCTTAGTTTGTTTTTACTTGTAAATGAATGGACAATGTAATTATAACCTAATAGATGATAATGCAGCAAATGACATGAGGGAACAATGGTTCTTAGCAGTTATCACATAAGTATGAAATCCCTATTCTTAATTCTATTGTTTACACCTGTAGATTACATGTTTGCGATATGTTTGACGAAATGTCTGTCATGGCTAGTAGGGGTCTAGTTAAGGGTTTATTTAAATAATTTATTATACTCCATTTTTTCCCTATTATTTTACTGCTCTTAAGATATCATTCCATTCTAGGCAGTGACCTACACTCTGGGCCGAAAAATGTGGCTCAAATCCCAGGGACGCTGGCACAGAACTAGACAAATTGGTCCCTGGACACTGGGATACAAGAATTTGAGAGAATCTAGAGGTCCCTAGATGCTGGCATGCCCATAGCATGAGAGTGTCCAGAGGGAAAGTGATCAGAAGCTTCAGTGGGACCCAGGGGCAAGCTGCCTGAAGTGTTTGCATGGTTCTCGGGGGTCCTGTAGCTGATGTGGAAGGTTTTTGTGTTGTGTTTCCGTCGAATCCATTTTCATATGGTCACATAGGAGGTTGAATCCAATCATAGAAGCCTCTCATCACATGTTTACCCCGATTGGATGGTTACTTGGGTAGATGTGGGAGTAGGGTGTTACAAATAAAAAATATCTATATTGTTTTTTAATTTTTTCTGTAATGGAAAATGATGTGCAAGTGTCAACATAAGGTCCATGAGCCAGGTGAGAAGTTCATTAGCCTCTGTAGAGACCTGGGATAGTTACCAGGCCTAGCTAGCTAGGCAACAGCCTAGAAAAACAGTCTCGGGTTCGCTTAGAGGTCTAGCGTTTTTGTTATGGGATTTTTGAAATTGCTAAACTATATAGTACCACAACGATAAAAAATAGCTACGTTTTCGAAATATTTAACCAAGATGTATAACTGAAAGAAATGACGAAAATATGAGACAGTTGAAAGAATACGGGAAGTCTATTTGATTTAAGTGATAAATGAAGTAGAAATGCTGAGGGTTTTGAAAATAATGTAATGTAAATATATCAGATATAAATTTTGTAAATATTCAATTGGAAAATATTCAGGTGGAAAACATTTAGGTCCAAAACAAGTTAAATCTCAGAGCTAAAGACTTTGATAAACCCCATATATATAGTGAGGTTGTGGTTATGGGATTTTTTGAAATTGTAAAGTGCAGCAAAGCGATAAATGAAGAAGAAACCCTTAGCATTTTCACAATATTGTAGTGTAGATATTTGAATAAAAACATTTTTTAAACAATGAGCTTGAAAACATTGACCTCGAAAACATTTAGGTCGAAAACAGGTTAAACATTAGACCTCATGAATTTCATAGACTCGATATATAGAATGATGTTATGGTGATGGGATTTTTCAAATTCCTAAAATATAGAGAACCGTAACAATAAAAATTTCCTGCACTGTCGACATCTTTAAGAAAAATTTTGAAATAAAAAAAATGACGAAATTCTTAGAGAGTCGAAAGAATACATGCAACTATATTTCAACTAACTGATAAATGAAGCAGAAACCCTTAGAGTTTTGAAAGTATTGTACTATATCATTTAATAGAAACATATTCAAAATATTTCGAACATAACATTTCGAGCATAACATTTAATAAAAACATATGGAAAGTATGAAAACAATCATGTTGTTTCAGAAAAAAATTGTTTAGTAAACCCTAACTACCCTTGGATAGGGCATTTTTTTACAATGGGAGAATAGATAACGGTGTCTACGATCCGCCAAGAAAAACAAATTGAAGAAAAGAAGCAATAAGCTCATATTATTAAGAACTTGGATGATCTGAGAATGAGAGACACAGCTAGGAACCAGCCGACAGCCATACCTGCACAGCAAAGATAGGGAATTTTCTAATTAATAATCTGAGGGCTTAAGATATCAACAGAAAAATGTGAGGCAAGAAACTAGGTGCCTCTCTAAGAAAACATAGCCACAAATGTAAGCGACTAGAGGGATTCTCTCCCTAGATTCGAAACTTTCTCTGGTCGACTAATTTGTACAGGGCTCTCTGGAAGTACTCTACTGTTAGAAAAACTTGGAGAATTTAATTTTCATTTTCGCGGAGGGGAGAGGCAGAGAGTTATAACTTTCACGAAGCTACTTTCGTGAAACTAGATTTGTGCACTGCGAAGCAGATTTTGCAGAGCTACCTTCGTGAACCACGAGCCTAATTTCCCAGACTTGGATTTTGCACACCTCGGAATTATGCCAGAGACTTAATGAATACTCACAGTAAAAATAACAAGATAGATTTGGAGCAACACACTAAAACTTATTATTCATTTCTTAAACATGAAAATAGATCTACATGAGACTATGGCTCATTTACAAAATAAAATAAAATTTTACAGAGATTTAAACTTACGCGGAGTAACACACAGTGAAATAGAGTAACTGTTGTTTTCACGTGCCCACCAAAAATCGCTCCACCATTTTCTCCACAGAGACTTGCCCTCTTTTCTTACTTCTTACTCTCTAACCTCTCTACATAGTTTAACTCTCACAAAATGACTTTTACATTCATATATAACTCAACGTACAATTTTACATTTAATTCATGACAGAGAGAAATTAATTTTGATGTTGTTGTTGAGTGTGATCAGAGTCGCGCATGTGTTTCTGGAGTGTGGGCAAGGTTGTTGAATTAATTCTTGCCCATATCTATTTACCTAAGTACATAAATTCTTTAAATGCCTTTGTTGGTTTTCTGAATGGTTCGCGTCTGACTTCAGACCTTCTATCTTCATGCTGAGACGCAACCTGCAAAAATTTCTTCAAGCAGAGACGCAACCTACAAAAGTGTCTGACATGTATGGCTGCTGTCGGGTTGTTTATTGCGGTGGTTGGGATTATTATTTCCAACACTCCCCCTTAATCACAACTACCACCATTGACAATTCCTAAACAGTTTATGAGATAAACAAAATTTTCTCCTGCCAATGGCTTTGTGAAAATATCAGCAAGTTGTTCTTGTGACCTACAGTGTTGCAACACAATTTCATCATTGTTAATCAACTCTCTAATAAAATGATATATAGCATCAATATGCTTGGTCCTTTTGTGGAAGACAGAATTCTTTGACAATGTAATTGCTGAGGTATTGTCGCAGAAAATAGTTGTCACACCCTCTTGGTCATGACGAAGATCCCTCAACATCCTTCTCATCCAAACTGCTTGACACGCTGCGGTTGTTGCTGCGACATATTCAGATTCTGTTGCTGGCAGTGACACTATTGGCTGCTTCTTGGAGGCCCATGAAATGGCTTCAGAACCCAAATGAAAAACATATCCTGACGTGCTCTTTCTGTCATCGACACTGCCTACCCAATCATTGTCAGTGTAACCAACCAGCCTGAACTCACTGGTTTCTATGTACAAAACGCCATACTGTTTTGTCCCATTGACATACCTCATAATCCTTTTCACTGCTTGCTAATGTGTCTCCTTGGGTGTCTCCATGAACCTTGACACCAAACTTACTGCATGCATTATATCTGGCCTAGTGGCAGTCAAATACATCAGGATGCCTATCATGCTTTTGTATAATGTCGGATTGACATTACTGCTGCAATCTTCTTAGCTCAACTTCAACCCTATGACAGTTGGAGTTGGTGCGGATTCGATGTTCTGCATTTTAAACCTCTTCAAAATTTCTACCACATACTTTTCTTCAGAGATAAAAATTCCATTTTCTGTTTACTTCACTTCTATGCCCAAAAAATATCTTAGCAATCCCAAGTCAATCATTTCAAACTCACTCTTCATTACTTGTTTAAAATCAGTGATGAGGAAATCATCACTGCCTGTAAAGATCAAATCATCTACATATAAGAAAACAATGAGAATATTACCTTCTCTCTCTTTGATGTAGAGAGTAGGCTCACCATCACATTTGTCAAAACCATTGTTCAACAAGTAAGCATCTATCCTTCTATACCATGCGCGTGGTGCTTGCTTCAATCCATAAAGAGCTTTCTTCAACCGATATACTTTGTCTTCTTGTCCTTCAATCTCATAACCAGACGGTTGCGCGACATACACTTCCTCTTTCAGCACTCCATTCAAGAACACTGACTTTACGTCCATCTGATACACTGTCCATTTATGCTGTGTGGCAATTGCCACAACTGCGCGCACTGTCTCCATCCACGCCACTGGCGAGAATGTCTCTGCGTAATCTCTTCCATGCTGTTGCTTGTATCCTTTGACAACTAGCCTTGCTTTATGCCTTTCAATCTTTCCCTCAATGTGTCTTTTGGTCTTGTAGATCCACTTTACCCCAATAACATGTTTTCCTTTTGGAAGGCTCACTAACTCCCATGTATCATTCCTTTCTATTGCTTCTATTTCTTTCTCCATTGCTGCAACCCATTTTTCTTCTTTGACTGCATCTTCAAAGTGGATTGGGTCATCTACATGACAAAATAATGCAAATAAGGGATTCAAACCTACCCCACTATCAACTTCATCTTGCTCATAAATTTCATTTAAATTTTTGAATTTTGGCCTTCTTGTGCTTGCTAAAGATGGACTTGATATGTCACTTGGTGTCGCGCTTCGTGGTGTGCATGGAGAAGCACTTGCTTGGCTGCGCGAAACTGTCCTATTATTTGTTGATGGCATTGCTTGCTGCCTGCTTTGATGCGCTTGAATAGGAGTATAGGGAGTCATTGTTGAGAAATTAATTGCCGCTGTTAATTACTCTCTGTCCTCATGTGGTATGCATGCTTTGACATTGATTGTATTTTCTAAACTTCCATCCCATGCTTCCTCTTCTATGAACTGCACATCTCTGCTAATTATGACCTTCTTGGTAAATGGATTGTAGAGTTTGTATGCCTTGGATTCATCATTGTGTCCAACAAATATGCATTTCTCCCCCTTGTTGTCCAACTTCTTTCTCAACTCAACCGGGACATGTGTGTAAGCCACACATCCAAAAACTCTCATGTGAGTGACATTTTGTTTTCTTCCACTCCATGCCTCTTTAGGAACAATGTTCTGGATTCTTTTGGTTGGACATCTATTCAAGATATATGCTGCACAAGCGACAACTTCAGCCTAATAGTCATTTGGCAAATGCTTTGCCTTCGACATACTCCTTGCCATCTCCATAATGGTCCTATTCTTCCTTTCTGCCACACCATTTTGCTACGGTATATATCTTATTGTAAATTGCTTATGAATTCCATGTTCCTTGCAAAATCGAAGGAAGTCATTTGAGATGTATTCTCCACCTCTGTCTGTCCTAAGGACTTTGATGAAATGTCCACTTTTCTTTTCAACAAGAGCCTTGTATTGGTGAAAGAACTCAAACACTTCACTTTTCTATTTTAGGAGAAAGACCCATCTCTTCCTTGTGTAGTCATCTATGAAGGTCAGTACATAGTGAGTGCCACCAATTGATGGTGTTTGCATTGGTCCACATACATATGAGCGGACAATCTCCAAAGGTGCCTTTTCCCTGACTTTCTTGCTAGAAATGTCTCTCTATGTTCCTTGCCCAAGATACATCCTTCACATATGCTGTATGGTTTTTCTATGAGTGGTAAACCCTTCACCATGCCTTTCCTATGCAGCAAATTCAAACCTCCAAAGTTGAGATGTCCAAATCTCAAGCGCCATAACCAGTTTTCATCTTTTACCTCTGCTTGAAAGTTTACTTGTGTGATAGCTTCCCCTTTTCTTCCATTTTCTTGTGAGTTCATAGATAGTTGTGCTTGTGCACCTTCTTTCTGCAGATCTGATATTATTTTCAGGGGAAACATTCTATTTTCTGTCATCTGAACCTTTGAAATCAGCTGTCTGCTTGGAGGCCTATCTAAAATTGTGTACACATCATTTTTGAAGAAGACATTGTAGCCTTTTGCATGAGTTGTCCAAAACTCATGAGATTATGTTTTAGACGGGGGACAAAGTAAACATCATAGATGTATTTCTTCTCACCCTTATTTGTTAGGATATTAACTCTTCCTTTTCCCATGACAGAGACTTTCCTATCTGTCCCTAATGTCACTTCAGATTTCACACTTTCATCTAGATCAGAAAACATTTCTATGTTTCATGACATGTGGTTGCTACATCCTGAATCTAGATACCACATATCACTCTGATTTTCTTGTGCTACATTACAAGCTAGAAACATGCTATCATGGTTCTAATTTTCTCTTGTGAAATTTACACTTGGTTTGTTACTAATATCATATTGCTTCTTTCTACATTCATTTGCATAATGACCATACTTCTTACAGTAATGACATTGAATTTGAGATTTATCATACCTTTGACCTTGTGCTTGATTTTGGCTTGGGCCTTGACTTGGGATTTGATTGCTGCCTCTTCCATTTGAGCTTGAAGGGCTGCTTCTTCCACCTCTGTGTGGGCTTCTTCCTGTTCCTCTAGCATATGATCTTCCTCTGCCTCGACCTTGACCAAATGATACTTGTGTCTTGAAGGCATGCTCCAATGAGGAGCTTGCTACTCTATTCAGTCTATGTTCATGAGAAACTAGTGATGCATTAAGCTCATCCAATGTGAACTGTGAGAGATCCTTTGTCTCTTCTATGGCCACAACAATGGCCTCAAACCTTGCTGGCAGACTTCTCAAAACTTTCTCAACTATTCTTCTTTCCTCAAGTGTCACACCATGAGACCTGATTTGAGTAACTAGCCCACTTACATGTGTAAAAACCGAGTTTATATTATTAGAATCTTTCATACAAAGTGTTTCAAATTCTCTCCTAAACATTTGCAGCTTTGCTATCTTGACTTTTGCCATGCCTTGGTAGGATGTGGAGGATGTCCCATGCTTTCTTGGACTTCGTTGCTGCTGCAACCCTTGGGACAATACTTTCATGAACTGCTTGAAAGATATAAAATAGGGCTTTTGAATCCTTCTTCCTGTTGTCCCTTAACACATCTCTTTCTTGTTGAGATAAGGCATTGTATGTTGTTGCATCTACTGGTTCTTGAAAACCATTCTCCACCAAATCCCAAATATCTTGAGAAGAAAACAGAGCCTTCATTGTAATAGCCCAATAATCATAATTTTTGCCATTAAACTAAGGTATTTGAGGATTAGTCAAACTTGTTCTTGATGTTTCCATTTTTAGCTTAAAATAAAACTTTTTACTTACTGGTAAATATGCTAAAAAAAATGCGCGCTCAAAAACAATTTTTACTCTTAGTAAAAACACTTGTTTTTACACTAACAGAGTTTAACATGCTCTGATACCATGTTAGAAATATTTGGAAAATTTAATTTTCATTTTCGCGAAGGGGAGAGGAAGAGAGTTATAACTTTCGTGAAGCTACTTTTGCGAAACTGAACAGGACTAATTTCCGAGACTTGGATTTTGCGCACCTCGGAACTATTCCAGAGACTTAATGAATACTCACAATAAAAACAACAAGATAGGTTTGGAGCAACACACTAAAACTTAGTATTCATTTCTTAAACATGAAAATACATCTACATGAGACTACGACTCATTATGAAATAAAATAAAATTTTACAGAGATTTAAACTTACCCAGAGTAACACACAGTAAAACAGAGTAATTGTTGTTTTCACGCGCCCACCAAAAATTGCTCCACCATTTTCTCCACAGAGACTCGTGATCTTTTCTTACTTCTTACTCCCTAACCTCTCCACACAATCTAACTCTCACAAAATGACTTTTACATTCATATATAACTCAACATACAATTTTACATTTAATTCATGACAGAGCTAAATTAATTTTGATGTTGTTGTTGAGTGTGATCAAAGTCGTGCAAGTGTTTTGTGAGTGTGGGCAAGGTTGTTGAATGAATTCTTTCCCATATTTGTTTATGTATGTACATAAATTATTTGAATGCCTTTGCTAGGTTTCTGAATGGTTCACGTCTAACTTCAGAACTTCTATCTTCACACTGATACGCAACCTACAAAAATGTCTTCAAGCAGAGATGCAACCTACAAAAGTATCTGACATGTATGGCTGCAAAAGTGTCTGACATGTATGGCTGCTTCCGGGCTATTTATTGCGGTGATTGGGATTATTATTTCCAACATCTACGACCTAAAAAGCAAGAAAGAGAGGCTGAGAGAACAACACAATAGCGAATCAAAACCCTCTATGTTCAAAAACTAAAAACATTCCAAGAACGGTTATAAACCTGGTTCGTTGAGAAGTGTATTCTTACCTCTGGAAAACTGAAGTTCGCTTACTGTCCGCATGGCCTTAGGGTTTTTCCATGTTTCTGGAGCTCAACCACAGTGCTATGAGCGATGTTGAATCTATGCCATAGTCTAAGCATTCGACACTGTGGTGAAATGACTGATATTTGTGGTGAAAGAAACATTGACGAGTGATAGCTGTGGTGAAACAACATTAGCAACTATTAACCATGGTCAAACGAGCATTGTGCTCCCTCTGCGCACTCAAGCGTCGATTGTATCAATAGAGATGGAAGAGCATGGGTTCTGGGAAACTCAGTGTGAACAAGAAGTTGGAGGTGGATGGGGTAGGGTTGAGAAACAAGGTTTGTGTTGCCTCTGTGGCTTGTATGACTAGAGATAGCAGAGCATCGGCTGAGGGAAAAAATGGTGTGAATGAGAAGTGGGAGTAGGCGAATGGGTCAGGGTTGAGTAACCCTAAATCATGTAGATTTTTCAAGAGCCATTCTGTAAGGACTTACGGTTCTTATCGTGACCACCTTGGAGTGCGAAGGTTGGTGTGCGACTTGGTGTGCACATGAACTACACAAAACATTAGAGTGACACTTGAAAATAACATGGATAAAGTGCGAGCAAGTGTATTTATATGATGAATAGCGTGGGCATTCATGAAATAAGCCGATGTGATGAAGTGTTGGTTAAGGGCATTGGCGGATGAGTCGACCAAACGATAAACCAAGGAAAAGGCGTCGGTTGAAGGTGAACAAGGGTCGGCTATAGAGGTGGCACGACCACCCAACAATGCATATATATTGGACGCATTGTTGGAGCTTTAGAGGATCATTCGAACATGATTCATTCGTTCTACATCACAAGGAGAAGTGCGAAGGAGGTTTAGGACGCTGCAACAAGGCACAACCTAATGCGCCCGCTCTTGGGCGACGCTACACGACATAGCACGCAGACTTGGGTGTAGGAGAAGGCGTGGGTGAAGGCTCCGGTTTTCGGACATAACGCAGGTAAAGGCGTCGGGTGCCAGTTGACACAGGTTCTTGGGTAGCTTGGTGAGCGTCCGCCCATCGTGCACAAACAAACACGAAGGTGGAAGAGGGGACTCGGGTGAGGTCACCCGCCCACCGTGCAGAGGTAAACGAAGGGTGACTCAGGTGAGGTTGCCCGCCCGTCGGCACAAGGTTCGGTTGTGAAGTTTGGTTGGCAGCTCGTGTGAGGGCGCGCTCGCCCGACTTGGGCAAGGAAATCTTGGTTATCACACAGAGGTGTGAGAAGATGTAAGATTGGCTAAGTATGAAACTTGGTGTTTCTAAGTATACTTATAAAGCTTTGTAATATTGAAGATTGTATAATATATTATTCAGGAAGACTCATTGTTCAGGGAGTTGCCCCTCCCTTTATATTGTGCAATTGTGTTCTCTTGTACAATTGTTGATGATAATGAATGTGTATGGGTGTTCATTGGTATAAAGGAAACATTAATAATACTTGGTTGCGAAAAACAAACTAAGTAAACTAATGGTTAGGCGTAGTCCATGAGCATAAGTATTGGTGAAAAGAAAGTGTTTGGTGGTGCCACACCTCGCCAAGTACGGTTGAAAGACTGCTGTAGGCCTGGGGGCGTGACAGTTTGTATCAGAGCTAGAGCCCGTAAAACAGGGGCTGGTGTTGAAGATTGAAACTAATTTAGGGTTGAAGAAGCTTGACAATTGATGACAGTGGAAGCAGGTACTTGCAGGTGAAGGACGCTGGTTTCACGTACAAGTGGAACAAGAGCTGGTTTATGGTTGTAGGGAACTTAGTGAAGCTGGTGAACGGTGAAATAGGTTTAGTAGAGGTGAAGCTTAGTGCTTGGGCCAAGCTGAACAACAAGGCATGGTAGGTTTGGAAGAATGTGAAGGGAAGCTCTTGCTTACCTTATACAGGTTGAAATGGATGAAAGAGGAGAATCCCCGGATTCGAGATAAGCTTCAAGTCTTGGAAAAAAACTGTTGAAAACGAGCTTTTTCAACTTGGTTGGACAATGGAGCAAGATGAAGTTGCATATTGTGCTGACAAGGAAGAGGAAGTTGTGATGATTGAGGATGTTGCAGATGTGACAACGATGGAGGATGAACTTGAGATTGATCAAGTTGGGCCAGGATCATGCAGTTTGTAGACATGGATGGATAAGGATACTCCCATGGAGGAACCTCATGATGATGATGATGTAAGTACTATTGATACTTGTGTTTCACTTGAGCATTTGGTAGATGAACCGTATGCAGGGAAGAACAACACCAGTTTTCCGATGCAAGGGAGCATCTTACCATGGATGTCTATGATGAGACTTTGTATGGAGAAGCAAGGATTATTGACTATTGCAGGACTTGTTGGGGTTGTTTGTGACCTTATGGTAGAAGATACAAGGGCCCGTGACAAGGGGGGAACATGATGATCATTACGGATGAATGGGTCATGCTTTAGCCACATGGAGAATTGGCTAAGTGCCTAGCATGACTCATGGACAGATTGGAGGAGGGCACACACTTGAGGTATGATGATACTTGGGTGGACTTCTCATGGCCGAGACCAAGAGCAAGTCTTGGTGGAACCTTTAGTGGGGGAGCTATGATGGAGAGACTCATGTGATAATGATATGGTTGAGTGACCGAGTTCACTAGACCGGAATTACAGGCTTGGATGACGATGACCGATTTTTGTGATGGGTCTACTTGGTTGGACTACATGGGAAACTTGAGTCATGGACATCAGGTTGGAAACATGGAGCATGGAAATCTTATGCAGGGACATTATGCAGGAGCACTTGTAGAGGTGTCACTTATGGGCATCCAATGAGGAGTGCTAAGGCAGAGATGTTGTGCAGGTGGATTTGCTAGTGTGACATGGAGATGTTTTATTTATGAGCCGATGGAGGGGTTGTGCATTCTTGTACAAAAAGGCCATGGAATTGGATGGAATTGTGAGCAGAGTATGGAGCATTCCTACTACATGGAGAACTGAGGCATCTTGTAGAGACGTTTGGGCCGAGACTTGTATGCTTGCTAGAGTGTTGGTTGGAGATGACTCATGGAGCTCATGATGACATGAGGTTCTGACTTTTGGGGACTTGATATATGGTGGACTTGGAGGATCTGATGCATTGAGGAGCTGAGGTCAGAAACTTTGATGCGGGATGGGATGCATACTTTCGAGTACATGTATGGGTGTGGCTTGGAAGAGTGACTTGATGTGGAGGATCGATATGAGACACTTTGGAGTGATGAAGTTACAATGATGATGATGCCTCGGTGGCAACACTTTGGCATGGGTTGAGCTGAGACTTAACCACTTTTGACACATGGGAGCTGATTGATCTATGATCATGTGGAGCACATGGATAGATGAGATAGGCGTACGTTTGTTTCTAGGCAGACTTGAGAGATGGTACATACAGATATGATGGAGGTGACTTCATGGACCTGGATGTGGCACATCGAGAGTCGGGCTTGATGAGATGGTCTCTTCACTTTTTGGAGATGGATATTTTGCAGATGGATGATGTTGGGATAGAGGCAGCTGATTTCATACAACACATTGACACCAAACATCATGGACAACATGTTGCAGATGAGATTAGGACTACTTCATGGACTTGAGCATGGCTTACACTTATATGGAGATGGATTCTTGATCGAGCTGAGGATGTGACAGGATGTTTGAGAAATGACTGATGGTGACATGAGGATGTGCATTCTCATGGTTTGAGCGTGATAGTTGGACTGATCAGCCAACTAGTTCAAACATGGGGGCCGACATGTACAGAGATGTGTTAGTATTGTGTTGGAGTATCATGGCAGCTGTTCACACGAGGACGACACATGATGAGGTCGACACGAGAGGTTGTAGGAAGCATGTAGCTTGAGATGGAGGGACCAGCCTTCCACGATGGAGAGCAGCATGTGGAGATTGCGACGAGATGGTTGATGATCATGGATTGAGATGATTTCTGATGTATGACATATTGATGGGGTGTATACCTTGGCATGGTGAGCTTGGTGACAGATGGTTGCCGGGACAAGACATGATGGAGACGATAGTTCTACATATGTTGCAGGGATGTTTGCAGTATGTGGAGGAGTTGATATCATGGATAAGACTGTTTGGATATGGAAAATCTTGATCTTGGTGGATGGCTACTAGGATGGTATGTTGTCGAGGACGACAATGATTTCAGGTGGAGGAGGATGTAAGGACCTGCGGTTCTTACCGCGACCACCATGGAGTTCGAAGGTTGGAGTGCGACTTGGTGTGCACACGAACTACATAAAACAACAGAGCGACACTTGAAAATAACATGGACAAAGTGCGAGCAAGTGTATTTATATGATGAACAACGTGGGCGTTCATGAAATAAGCCGACGTGATGAAGTGTTGGTTGAGGGCGTTGGTGGATGAGCCAACCAAACAATAAACCAAGGAAAAGGAGTCAGTTGAAGGTGAACAAGGGTCGGCCGTAGAGGTGCCACGACCACCCAACAACACATATATATTGGACGCATTGTTGGAGCTTTAGACGATCATTCGAACATGATTCATTTGTTCTACATCGCAAGGAGAAGTGCGAAGGAGGTGTAGGAGGCTATAGCAAGGAGCAGCCTAATGCGCCCACTCTTGGGCAATGCTACACGACATAGCACGCAAACTTGGGTGTAGGAGAAGGCGCGGGTGAAGGCTCTGGTGTTCGGACAGACGGTTGACACGGGTTCCTAGGTAGCTCAGGTGAGCGCCTACCCGTCGTGCAAAAACAAACGCGAAGGTGGAAGAGGGGACTTGGGTGAGGTGCCCCGCCCACCATGCGGAGGTAAATGAAGGGTGACTCAGGTGAGGTCGCTCGCCCATTGGCACAAGGTTCGGTTGTGAAGTTTGGTTGGCAGCTCGTGTGAGGGCGCGCCCGCCCGACTTGGGTAAGGAAATCTTGGTTATCACACGGAGGTGTGAGAAGATGTAAGGTTGGCTAAGTATGAAACTTGCTGTTTCCAAGTATACTTGTAAAGCTTGGTAATATTGAAGATTGTATAATATATTATTCAGGCAGACTCATTGTTCAGGGAGTCACCCCTACCTTTATATTGTGCAATTGTGTTCTCTTGTATAATTGCTGATGATAATGAATGTGTATGGGTGTTTATTGGTATAATGGAAACATTAATAATACTTGGTTGCGAAAAACAAACTAAGTAAACTAATGGCTAGGCGTAGTCCATGAACATAAGTATTGGTGA
>APFE031110026.1:120878-163180 GCA_000404065.3 Pinus taeda | reverse complement strand
TATTAGAAGAAATGAAATGAAAATAGAGATATTTATATATGGAATATGTAATTTTGAAAATAGAGATTTTTTTATATGGAATATGTAATGTTTAAATAAATTATCAAAAAATATATATGAGTGGGCCTAATGGTTAAGAGCATGTGTTTCCTCTTAAGAGGTTACAAGACGAGAGGGCGTAGAGTATGTATCACTATGCGGAGGTGGATCCCTTTGTCTCACAAACAAGGGGGGGTCCTCATACACCAAATTTGGTGGTAAATAAACAAAAATTTAAGGAATGATTGAGAAATATTATGAATATTTGGAAATCATTCACAAAATCTTAACAATTTTTTGGGTTTATATAATATATATAATTCATATACTATAATATATATATATAATATATATAGTTTTTAATATTGGAAAAATAATGCATTTCAAATATTTAAAATGTTCGAATAAATGTTAAAAAGACATTTTAAACTAAATATTCAAAATTAGAAAAATGAAATGAAAAGAAAAATTAAATATTTAAAATTAGACAAAATGAAATGGAAATAGAGGCATTTATATGTCGAATATGAAATGTTCGAAATTGAATTTGAATATTAAAATTATATTGGAAATTGAATTTGAATTTGAAACATTTCAAAAATAGGGGGTAATGAGAATGTTAATTTCTTTTGGAAAATGCAGAAAAGGAAGTGATGTTGGCAAGAAGGTGTTACTACTGGTGTGTTGGAAGATGGCTTGATTTCGTTCATGGAGATGGAGGAAGGAAATTGGAAACGAAAACAATCGAGGCGGTTCAAAATTATATTGGCGGGATGACGTTTTGGAACTGCATCTTTGTGCATGTTCCTTTCCTTTGGTTTCTGTTAGTCGGGTTTCATAGCATTTCTGGGTGGTTGGCAAATGTTGGTGGGCTATTGGATCGATTTGGGATGGTGTCAATCACTGCTAGGGTCGAGTTGAACAAATTTTATTTTGGTCTTCCCTGGCCTTTAAAAGGTCTACCTCACTTCCTATGGGTTTTTTAGAAAATGAATTCTGAAGAAAGAAAGGAATTTTTTTTTCTTTCTTTATTTTTATAATGACAAATGATGTGCGAGTGTGGACATTAGGTACATGAGTCACGTGAACAGTTCATTAGCCTCCGTAGAGACCCGAGTTAGTTACCAAGCCCAACTCGCTAGGTAGGATCCTGGAAAAGCAGTCTCGAGTTCTCTTCGTGGTATTGGGTTGTCATTATGGGATTTTTGAAATTGGTAAACTACATAGTACCGTAATGATAATGTAACAACCTTGGGTAAAAATCCATGTAAAAAAAATATAAGACCACAGTTGATGGGACACATATTCCAAGCTTAATGGTGGGCTAGACATCCTAGTGGGTGTTCATTTCGGTTATTATGGCTAAAAGAAAATGGAAAAGGCAATGACAAAGGCTTGGGAAAGCAAAAATGACATTTTTGGCACATTTGTTTATGAAAATAATGGAAATTAGGAGAAAAGGAAGGTGAAAGGTCACAAGTTGCATGTGAGAAGGAAAATGAAGGAAAATAATGAAAAATGAAGAAAATAGAGGCGTCATTGATAAAAAGGCTTATGAGGATCAGTTGGCAAGCTTGATCAGTTCAGTTTTGGAGATCTCTCATTATTCTCTCTCTCTCACTCTTGCAAACTTAGAGTTTTCTTGGAGCACTAGGGAATTGGATCAAGAAAGGAAAAGAAGGCAAGAGGAAGCAAAGATCAAGTAAGGGAAAGAAAGATCAAGCAGCTACAACATGATTCTTTGTGGGTATTGATTTGCATGTGTGATTTCCTTGCTAGATTTGGCATGCATGGTATTGCATGTGGTTCTTTTGTTGTTATGGCATGGGTCTTGCCAGGTGTGATAGTGTTTTTTAGCCTAACCTTTCCATTTTCTGATAGCCTTGATGAGATGGGTTCTCATACTTTGGTTGAGCTGGATTGCTAGATGGATTCAAAGCTGAGTGGGGTGGATTTCCTAAATTGCAAACACATGGCCTGGTGGTCCCTGAACTGGACTGTGGATCACAGTAAAGACACTGGCCTAGTAACTCTGAGCCAGACTATGGGTTGTGGTAAAGCTAGGATTGTGTGCCTTGGTGGGCCTAGGTATCCTTATCGGTGAATGGTGGGATATACGGTAAATCCAAGAGATGGATTTCTCTCCATTGGACCTAGTAGTCTCGAGATGGGATGTACGGTAAAGCCTGGAGAGTGGGTCTCGGTGTAGGGCCTAGTGATCCCTAGATCAGACTGTGGATTATGGCAAAGCCTCGGAGACTAGGAGGTAGTTAAATTCCTCAGGTGTAGGTGGAGAACTCCGGTAGCATCCATGCTTGTTTGGTTCTTTTTGGATGGTTATTGTTGGGTTGTGCTATATTCTTTCCGAAACTACCCCACGTGCAGAGGGGTCACAGGTGTTGTTGGGGGGTCACAAGGGGGTGGTGTTATAGACATATTTGGGCACTTCAACCCCAATCTTATATGTCGATAAACTAGGGCTCTTTAACCCCTGAAAGTGTTGTTTCATACCCTAAAGGATCATGGCCAACTGATTACATCATTCCCCAAACGTTCCACCTGAAAAACCATCCAGAACTGGCCAAAACTGGACCATACTGACTACTCCACTGTCAGGGTGCGATGCATACTGACTGCTACACTAGCCAGGTGCAATGCATACTAAACAGGCCTTCTGTGGGGTGCGATGAGCGAGAATGGACAAATGTCTGAGACGGTTTGCTAAGTTGATGCTCATGGAATCTTCTAGAAACTTTTTCTATGACACTTGCCTCTCTGAATTCGCCTAGGGATGAGTAACAGATCCAAGAAATCTCCAAGTGGAACCAAAAACGACAAGTGGAATGACACTAATAAAAAACCTAGAGATGACTCACACCCTTGCACACATCTATAAATGGATCCACCATCTGAGAGATCTAAAGGCTAGAATTTTGTAATTAGCAAGGAAGTGCTGATAGTTTGTCTTTGAGAAAGAGCATTGTATTGTTGGGTGATCTTGCTTTTCATGAGGTGAAGAGGGCTTTGATGCTGGGAGGATGATGCTGGATCAGACAATTGGGTTGTAATTCTCCCTTCTATTTTAATAAAGTTCTTTGAGTTTTCCTCCATACAATTGTGTATTTGTGAATGTTGTTATTTGTGAATGCCATTGTATGTTCATTGCATTTTTTATTCTATAATGCTTATGATATAATAGATCAAGATGCTTTAATGGTGTTTTGTTACTTTGTTTCTGCAGGTATTCTCTGAGTGGGATAAGTAGGAGAGGAGTTACAAGCTCTATCAAGGGGGAGAGAGATCAAGCAAGGAGTCAAGCGGAAGATCCGAGTTGGTTCCTTTGCCTCTCTCTTATCTATCATACATAGAGGAAATTGCAAATTGCTTTGAATTGTTTGTTTCTAAGATAGCTGCTAATCCTAGAGGGCTAACAGATCGAAAAGACACTAGTTTTCCCGGAAAGAAAATGGAAACTCCTCTAGGGAGCGAATAGATGTTTGTTTGCTACTGTTGTTTGTTTTATAAACTATAGACGGAGCCTGAAGTTAGCCAGATAGCCTTCGAACTACTCTTGCTCTGTAATTGCATAGTAGATGAATGCTGCTTCAGTCAATCTCCGGTTTATTTTATGAATTGAAAATTTGACTTACAAGAATTCTAGATGCCCTTTTGGTAGCTCAGTATCCACTCAAGATCATTCATTTGTACTTTACTATTTACTGTCCATCATAGCTCAACTTAAATCACTGAAATCAGCTGCAAATTTGAGCCAAAACCCACCTCAGTTGCTCTCCCTAGCCCATCGCACTGTCTCTCACTATCAACCAGTCACTTCTCGAGTGTAGCAGGTGCGATTCATACTTGTTTATGTGAAGCCTAGGTGCGATGACTGACTGAGCCTATTTGTCTCCTTGAAATTTGGGGTTTTTGTCCTTGTTTTCAGCTCTGTTTAGTTGTTTTTGCTGCCTATGAATAGTACATCATTACTGAAGCCTTCTTGCATTACATAGATCAGCCTCCATTGATTAGGATTAGTAAATGTTTTTATGTATTTGTCTATCACTTACAATCCTTTGTCGAAAAGTTGCTTAAAACGAACTGTCGTTTTGGTACAAAAGTGTCGTAATGTCGTTTTGTGTCAAAAAGAGAAGTGTCATTGAGTCTTCCTTCCCTGGATAGTCGATTGAACTTTTTGTCAAGTATTTGATTTGATTTGTTGATATTTGAAGTGTCAAAATCATTTTCTATTTGAAATCGAAAAGTTTCATTTAGTCTTCCTTTTTATTTTGAAAAAGAAATTGTCGAAATCTTGCAATGAGTAGAATATTTCAGATCTTTGCTATACTTAGTTTTCCTTTTTGGCATTTTTCACATTAAGGGAATGAAAAACAAATACATGCATTTGCATTTGCATTTAGATTGTGTGAGAAAAATGATTTAGGAAAAGCCCATTTAGTGTGTGCTCTTTGCTCTTTGTTTGAAAGAATCATAATCTTCTTTCCTTAGTAGCTAGGATTTTCATTGCTCAAAATAAACAATGATTATTTATCATTGTAGATTGCATTTTAGGAATTTTAAATCTACATCACGCGGTGAACCATTGAAAGGCAAACTTTTAAACAAGATCAAATCTAAAATAAATTTCAATGAACTTAACAATGCTTTGGAACCTAACACAACACATTTAGAGGTCTAGGCTAGAGACGTGTTCCGACATCATAAAAACTAGTAACTATCATTTTCATCGAAGGTTGGGTGATTCCTCCTCTTTGATATGATAAGTGCTAGCACGGACTTGTGCTCCCCATGTTGTTGCGTATATATTGGGAGACCACAATAATCTTATATCCTTTATCCATAGGAAGTTGTGGTTGTTGCCCTATCGATCGCAATGCACTGAACACAGCATTCAGGAAGATTGGCTGCCATACATACGTCCTTGGTAATTTCTCTTTAATTTATCACCAAGGCGTATATTCCAGTTTTGCGATTGGTTTGGTAATCCCTCTGTCTATATTTCTAGAGTAGTCACTTTCGTTCTTTTTCGGCTCCTTAAAAGAAAAGGTCCATCTGAGCACTTGTCACTTCAGGCTCATTAAAAATCGAATGGGACTAGAGTCATCTTTAGCTTTTTCTCGACTATTAAAAATTGAAAAAGAAAATTTGTGTCAAAGCGTCATTAAAATTTGTTAATTTAGAATAACATCATTTCCCCCCTTAATTTTGAGTTGATTAAGTAATCTGCAATCATGGAAGAAAGTCAATCAAAACCCCGTCGTTCGTGGAGACTAGCTAGTCAACCATCTTTGACTCCGGAAATGAAGCCATTCCGGGCAAAATGGTCTCGTTTAACTGAGTCCAATTCACCTGGTATATTTGAAACTTTTGTTTCAACATCGTCAGAGACTACAGTTACTCCAATCATTTTTGTTACATCTACCTTTACAGAAGAAGTTTCACAGTTACAAGAGGATATTAGAACTAATCTTAGTGTAATGGTAGACACTTCTATACCTGAAACAACTCCCTCTAGAGTTGATACAGAGACTGAAGTTCACTTACCTGAACATCTGGAAGTTGAGTTCCAGAATTCAGAAGGTGTCACCCCTCTAGTATCTGTCACTGCAGAAGCTATACCTTCTTCGGCTCCAAAAATATTTTACGGACCTGATGGTCTACCTCTTCCACCTAGACTGATTTCTATAGAGGAAATAGTAGAGGATATTCCATCCAGTACCCCATTACATTTTGGAACTGGGATCCACTTATCTCCTTCTACTCCTGAAGTTAGTTCTCTTAATCATCCTTCATCGCAAGTTCCTATCGAATTGCTAGGAAATATTTTGGATAGACTAAATATGTCTGAGCAACCATCAACATATAGGACTTTGTCATCTGATACAACTACAACAGAACTTCCTGCTACCATTCCTACAATGTTTGCTGGTATACCATCTGTCCCAAATAGTTATCAATCACTAGCTGGAGTCCAATCAGGGGTTGTTTCGATGACATGGTCTATTCCTATTTGTTCATCCGGAGTCCCACCTGGTATTTCTTATGTTGAAACTCAGCAAATTGATCCTGCATGCCAGTATCAATTTGGGCAAACCAGTCTTCAAGGACCAATATATTCTTTGAGCACTGGACTGCCGCCATATGGAGGGCAGTATGATTTTTCATTGTTCCCTCCTGGAGAACAACCATATGAGAGTTTACAACAAAATTTATCTCAAACTGGAATTACATCCAACAGTTGGGTACCAATACTACCTCAACAACCAAGGGTTGTATAGTCAATGCAACCGGTCCAACCTGTGTCGAATATTCCCACTACACCTGCTATTGTGACTATGTCGCAAGTACAAGCACTGCCTGTTGTATGTCAACCTCAAGTCTCTTAGGTTGCAATACAACAGTCTCTTGTCTTTATGGCTCAATCACAACCTCAGGTTAGTGCTTCCTTACCTGGAATGACTTAGGCTCAAACGGGTATTATCACCCCACATCTTGGTCAATCTTCCAATATTGGACAACAGCAAATGGTCCAACTACCATGGCTGGTACAATACCAACAACCGCAATTCTAGCAAACCTACTGAGGACCTGAGAAACAAGGCTTTGTAGGTAGTGGACAACCACAATTTCAAAATAGTTATCAACAACCATACTATAATGGTTACCAACAACCTTATCAGAGTTACCAACATTAGATACATTATGCTAGTATGCAAAGACCTACTTCTCAAGCGATCCCATCTTATCCTGGGTATGCTTCACCAAACTTGAATCAACAGTTGCCTTTCGTAGCAACTCTAGAATTACCAGATTTGAACCAGCTAACAAATGATCCATTTTCTTACGCCCCTTGGTGGCCAGCGATTGATCATAAACTTCCCTCTGATATTCCTAAATTCAATGGAAATCCAGGTGAAGTTCCATTGAATCATGTAATGACTTTTCATTTGTGGTGCTCATCTAACACCCTAAATGATGATTCGATTAGACTTCACCTTTTTCAACATTCACTAACTAGTCCGGCAGCGAAATGGTATATTGAATTTCCTAGAGCTTCATTTGACAAATTCAGTGCCACTGCCACTACTTTTCTAACCCACTTTCAGTTACCCATAAGGTATGAAATGGGAAGAAAACTCCTTACCAACTTTAAACAGACCATGGCCATTCACATATCTGATCATATTCATGAGTGGCGATGTCATCATTGAATGGTAAAGACGAATGTTACTGATCAGCTTTTAGCTAACTGGTTCATTAAGTCCTTATTGCCTTCTATTACTGAGGGCGTGGCAAAAGGAGGAGTTGTCACTAAAGAGCAAGTCATTGCTCATGCCCAATATTTAGACTTGATCTATACTCAGCCTGGCAAACTCTACGACAAAATTCATAACACTCCCAGACCAGAATTTTCCGTTCCTCCCCCTCCTAAATCAAACAGGGACTCTCATGCCGGTGATGGTGTGATCGATACCTCAAGTGCACAAACCGCAAAGGCTTCATCTGGTAAAGCCCTTACAGTTTCTAGTAAAAAAGAAAACGACAAATCTCTTGCCTTAGAGATTAATTCCATGTCATTTGACAAGGGCAAGAATCCAAAGCAACTAGGGGGCAAGAAGAAAGGGAAAAATAATAAGAAGAAACATGAGAATTCAACTCTTCAAAAATCTTCTGAGAACCCTACTGGGCAAAAGAAACCTTGTGATCCATGTTACATTTGTAATGAGGACCATTACACGAAGAATTTTCCACATAGAGATGAGGTTACGAAACTTTTGAAGACTTCAAGTACCTCAGTGGTGTTGACTGATTCGTTTCCAAACTCAGAAACTAATCTGGTTGCTATCAATCATGCTTCCACATCCCAAGTGGTTATGATATCCATCTCAAAACAACAAAATGATTCTTTGATATCGACAAGGATCAAAGATTATGGGAATCTACCATCGTCAAATAACAAGGCTACAGATCAACCCAGTAGTTCGACAACAACTTCACTAGAAGTTGTTCCGCCCATCATTCCTAAATTAACTATAAAGATGCCAAAGGGAGTAGTACATAAATCGACATTTAGTCTTCGTGCTCGAGCAGCACAGAATTATAATATAGTGTAGGATCTAGCTCAGTCACCATCCGCTATGTCGACACTTGAGGTACTGTAGAATTGCCCCTCCCAAAAGCAGGCTTTGTTATTCGCAATATGTGGGATTGATCAAGTGGATTCCAATCTTGTGGCCTTTAACCATAAAGATACAAACCTCAGTTACCAGCCCAAATCGCTTTCCTTATACAGGTAAAAGCCCTCAATAAAATTGTTCATCGAACAATCATTGATGAGGGGGCATCTACTTGTATTATGTCAATGAGTTGCTGGAAAACTTTAGGTTCACCATCCTTGTCACAATCATCAATGACAGTAAAAGCATTCGATGGAAAAACATACATGCCGTATGGGATTTTAAGTAACTTGCAAGTTGAACTAGGGGGCAAGATAGTAGAAATTGAAGTCGAGGTCATTGATGGAAACCTTGACTACAATATCCTACTGGGAAGGCCCTGGATTTATGCTATGGTTGCCATTGTGTCTACATATTTTAGAAATATTTCATTTCCCTTCCAAGGTGGAATTACAATCGTTGAACAACTAACCTTTTTCCCCAAAAATTCACAACCTATTGGAAGCATTCCACTGATCCATGGAAGTTCTCAATCTCTTCAAAATGTCGGAGTAGGTCTCCTGAAAGACCCATCCTTAATGGGTACTTTTGTCCTCCCGCCTCTAAGTAATCTGGAGGAAGTGGCCATAGTGGAAACCTGTCATATGATCTCTTCTACATTGTCTAATATTAAGAAGAAATCCGAAAATTTTGATAGTGTGGATCACTGTGAGGTGTTGCCCCAAGCCCCATAGAATCTTTGTAGCAATCAATTTCCTGGGCCTGGGCGGCAAACTCAAATCAGCACTCAACTAGTGTTTGGATAGATAGGTCTTTAGAATATGGTACCTCTTCTGATCCTTGGTCTCATATACATTCTACAGACGAAGGAATCATTCAGTCAATGATGATAGGAGAGATGTCGTGGGAAGATTACCACCATTGTTCCCACCTTCAAGATAACAATGAAGATTATTCAAGTGACCTTAATCATTCTTTAGTTTTTGATTTTCTATCAAACACTGTAAATACAGTGGATTCCGAGTGGAATCTGTCCAATATTGAGGAAACTATCGCCATTAATATCTTGACCAAACCTAATGTTGTAGAGAATATTCATGTTGGCAAAACTTGTTCTCCATCAGAACTGGAAATATACTGCACTCTGTTTCACGAATTCAGAGATGTATTTGTGTGGTCATCTGAAGAAATGACAGGCATTGACTTGAGAATTGTTGAACATGAAATCAATATGTATGCAGGTGTCAAACCAGTACGACAATGGCTTCGACCTATTCACCCGAAGAAAGACGCTGCCATAAACGTAGAAGTTGAAAAACTTTTGCATGCTGGTTTCATTTACCCTATTCCTCTAACTGATTGGGTATCAAATATTGTTCCTGTGATGAAAAAGCAAGGAACAATTAGAGTGTGCATCGATTATAGGGATGTAAATCAAGTGTGTCCAAAGGAAAACTATCCTCCACCCTTCATCGACCAGATAATTGATGAATGTGCCAGATGCGAAATCTTTTCATTCATGGATGGATCTTTTGGGTACAACCAAATCAATATCTGCCCACAGGACCAGTTGAAGAATACATTTATATGTTTGTGGGGTAGATTCGGGTACTGTAAACTACCTTTCAGTTTGAAGAATGCAAGGGGCAACCTCTGAGAGGGCAATGAGCTACGGCTTCCATGAAATCAAGAACATCGTTCAACCATATCTCGACGATCTATCGGCTCATTTGTGAAAGAGGACTGATCATCCACAACATTTGAGAGCCATATTTCTATGTTGCCGATAATACAAAATCCGACTCAATCCACACAAGTGTGTGTTTTGTGTTGGTTCTGGTCGATTACTTGGTTTTGAGGTTTCTAAGGACAGAATTTGACTCAACCCATTTAAGGTTAAGGCAATCCTTAACATGCCTCCACATTCAAATTTGCTTCAGATTCAGAAACTCCAAGGGAAAGCCAACTTTTTGAGGAGGTTCATTCCACATTATGTCAAACTCGCTAAAGGTTATACACGTCTTTTGAAAAAAAGAGTACCCTTCCACTAAGATTAGGTTGCACAAGCTTCCTTTGATGCCTTAAAAGGTTCCCTGATAAAAGCATCATTAATGTATGCTCCTGACTATCAAAAATACTTTAATCTATATCTCGTCGCCGTAGAAACAACCTTCGCTATGGTTTTAGTGCAAGAAAATAATGGAATAGAAAATCCTATATATTATTTAAGTCGCAACGTTAATGATACAGAAAGAAAGTACTCTTATGTTGAAAAGCTGGCATTAGCAGTTGTTCAAGCAGTACAAAGATTTTGACACTATATTCTCTTTCGCAAAACTACCATTGTGTCAGATTGCAACCCAATGACCTACATTCTATCGCGTCAATTACTAGGGGGAAAATATTCCAAATGGATAGCCATCTTACAAGAGTTTGGTCTGGAATTCACCAAATCCAAATCAAAGAAGTCTCTCATCTTCGCAGAGTTCTTTGTGACCTTCCATCGTCGTCCAACGATTTAACATCTAAAGCATCAATCATGGATGAGACTCTGTTTCTGATATCGTCAAGCGATCCGTGGTATGGAGATATAATGGTCTATCTCCAAACCCAAAATTGTAGGCCTAACACCTCTCGCTTTGAACAATGATGTACTTGATACCAAGCCAAAGACTACCTGATCATTGGTGATACACTTTACCGTCGTGGTGTCGATACAATTCTGCGAAGGTGCCTCATGCATGAGGAGGCTGAAAAAGTCATGAATGACTGTCATTCAGGTGCTTGTGGGGGGCATCTATCTTGTTATGCTATTGCACAAAAGATCTTACGATCTGGTTACTTCTGGCCCACTATATTCAAAGATTGCATAATTGTAGTCAGAAATTGCCATGCTTGTTAGATTTTTGATCGCAAAACCAGATTATCACCTCCACCACTGCATCCTGTAGTTATTGTTGGGCCATTCGCTAAATGGGGCACATATTTCATGACATGTAACCCCACCTCGGCTAGGGGCCATTGGTATATTATAGTCGCTGTCGACTATTTTACAAAATGGGTCGAGGTGATGCCTACATTAAACAACAATGACGAAACGACAACTCTTTTCTTTTTTAATCATGCAATCTCTAGATTTGGTGTTCCACAGGCTATAGTCACAGATCATGGATCGCATTTTCACAATCACGCGATGGTTGAGTTGATTGCTAAATTAGGACTATCCCACGATAGTTCTACTCCATATTACCCACATGGTAACAAACAAGTTGAGGCAATCAACAAAGTCCTTAAGCACATGCTGCACGGAATGATTGGAGTCCACAAACGGAATTGGCATTTAATCCTGTACTCAGCTTTGTGGGCATATAGGACTTCAGTGAGAAATGCGACCAGATTTACACCTTTTCAGTTGGTGTATGGTCTGGAAGCTGTCTTACCAATTGAGTGCAAAATCTCGTCCCTCAGGCTCGTAATTGATCTACTTCCCGAAACTTCAGAGGAAGAGGCTCGCTTCTTGGAACTAATCCACCTAGATGAAACCTGTCATGATGTCGTGCTGGCTAATGATGCACACAAGTAACATGTCAAGGCGTAATTTGACAAAAATGTCAAGCCTCGTGTCTTCTCAGGAGGTGACCTAGTCTTGCTTTATGATCAGGACTCTCAAAAATTGGGAGCAGGTAAGTTTGAACCATTATGGATGGGCCCCTACATTTTTAAATGAGTATTGACAAAAGGAGCCTACGAGCTAGTCGATTATGACGGGATTCCACTGTCGCAATGCTGAAATGGACTGTATCTTAAACGTTACTATGCTTGATTAAGTGTAGTAAACTCTATATATATGCTTTTGTTACATGTTTGTTTTCTTTTAGAGTTGTAATTTTGGTTAAGTGATCCACTTTGCATTTGTTTTAGATGTCAAACTTTTTGGAACCATTTGTTGGGTATGCCGATGGAGCTAGTCGTAGTACACAGAACCTATCTTCTGCAGCCCGGGCCATTTTTGCTCCAAGCTGTGAGTTAGTGAGTTTCAGGGGGATATGTATTGGCCGATCGACGAATAACATCGATGAGTATAGCGCATTGATTGAGCTTATCTCTGATGCCATTTCACATGGCATACGCCGACTCGTTGTTAGGCTAAATTCACAACTCGTCATTTTACAACTTACCGACGTTATTCCGTTCGGAACCCAACTATTTATTATATGTTCCTAAGAGTCAGGATTTTGGAAAGATAGTTTGATTCCATTCAATATCAACACATTTCCAGAAACTTAAACACATTGATTGATTCATTAGAAAACTATGTGTTATATAGACATTTGCAGCATTTGTAAAGAAAGCATTTTACATTAACATTTGCATTAGGATTTCATAAATTAACCAAAATAAAACTCCGAAAATAAAAAATATACAACTGTTTATAGTTTTTACAGAATGTTATGTGTCCAAAACAAAATCGGTCACATGACCAAGAAATTCAAAAATAAATGCAGAAAATCATCCTAGACTAATGATGCTGGTGATAACATGTCACCGCCTGTGCAATCATACACAAGAGTCGGGTCGATCAA
Organism: Pinus taeda; assembly: GCA_000404065.3. Classification (NCBI taxonomy): domain Eukaryota; kingdom Viridiplantae; phylum Streptophyta; class Pinopsida; order Pinales; family Pinaceae; genus Pinus; species Pinus taeda. Next base: position 150,363 of record APFE031110026.1, on the reverse strand, counting down.
TTAGACACACTAGTAGTATGGCAATGTAACCTCAAGGGTAACTTATCAGTCCTAACATCCTTAATACCAAGAGTGAGGCCCTCGATTTGATCCTTCAACACTGTTAAGGTCTTTGATATGTCCAGATCTTGAAGGATGACCCTCCCTACAGCCTCTCCTGTTGGTGCGTCAGTTGCGACTCATAGGCATGCCGTTGGTCACACTGGCCTAATATCTGCACACACATATGAGTTCGATTAGTCTTGATAACATTAAAAAACACAAAAACATTATAAAACTGATAAACAAATATGTGGTCGAATCATTTTACCTATAGCACTCCACTGCTCACCAGCTGGTAACGCAAAATCCGGGTCGCCTCGGAAATCCATCCTGACGTATGAATACTCTGCAAAGACCATCTCCTGACAGTCAAACCACTTGAAAAATGTATCAGAGAAGGAAATCTATGACTAACCGGCATGTCTGGCCATAAGAAACCAATCTCTGTATCCGTGGTTCCCCTGGTGCTAGTAATCCTAGTGAAATGTAATAAGGTTGCATCAGTGGAAACCTCTCCAAGGAAAAAGCAGTCAATACGGAACCATAGCCAAAATTCTTGGTTCTTCCATTCTTTACTTTGGAGTTTTGTTCTTTTATGACAGGAAGTACCACCTCACACCAGTTGAACACCTTCGTTTCCAGGCATTGTAGGGCGTACTACATGTAAGATCTATTTGCCAAATGCAAAGCTGTGCTACCAACCAATCTAGAAAAGGTAAATAAAATGGTCCTCAGGGGCCGATTAGTGACATCCTGGATATTGATCTTGCCATCTCTTCTAGGCTGAGATCCATCTTTGCAGAACTTATGAATATAATCTTTCACAGATTCACCCCCATGAGCGAATCTTGAAAGTGAAAGAGGGGCACCATGCCTCGACAACCCCATTAGAAAGTAAATGTCCTCGACTATCAATGGAATGGATTTACCTCTAATCTGGAATACCTGGTCAATCAGATCTCAAGCATCGAGAAAATACTGCAACAAACTAATTTGTTGCCTCACACTGGATATGCGGAAGAACTTCAATAAGCCACAATTTCTTAATGCAACAATTGTGCCCGAGTCATGTAAAGAAATCATTTCCTCTTCTTCATGTTCACGTTCATGCCATGTGACAACCATCTTGATCCAACAAAATGAAATGCAAACAAAAGATGAGTTAAGATCCAAATTTGAGCAAAAACAGGCAAAATTTTGATGAAAAATCACTCTGTAAAGATGCCCTTCTGCGCCCATCGCACCCTGCCTTTGAGCAAGGTGGGATGGATACTGACTGGCCAGTTGGCAGTTCAGTATGAATTGCACCTTTCGATACTGGCTAGGTGGGATGACTGGGGAACGAGATCTTGAAACCCCAAGGGCCCAGAAATATGGAAAAATTTGCTGAGAATCAAGAAAGGATGGAATGAAAATGAAGAGGTCAGGGTTAGCTCCTACCTAGTCCTGATGGTGCAGAGAATAGTCCACTGGATCTCCTAAAAGCAACTGATGAAATTTGAGGGGGAAAACCACTCCAGAGCTCTGAAATCCCAAATATGAAATAAAATGATAAAAATGAAATGTAAAACTACTTTTTATGTTTACTACTCATGTACTTCAAGTAAAATGATAGTTTTAATTCATTTTTCATGCATATATATGTATTTCTAATCAATTTGATGGAGTGATTGAGCAGGTTGAATGACCGATGAAAGAATATAATGTGCAAAATGGTGAATTGAACATTTTTACCACTATATTGAGCAATGTTATCGCATGGTTCAAGCTCGTTAAAAAATAAACCTACCACTGAGCATGTTATCGCATAGTTTAAGCTCGTTAAAAAATAAACCTACCACCGAGCATGTTGTCGCATGGTTTAAGCTCGTTAAAAAATAAACCTACCACTGAGCATAGTTCCCCATGGTTCAAGCTCGTTAAAAAATGAACCCTCCTTCGGTAAATAACCTTTGTGATTTCCATGCTATCAGCTTTTTGAGCCTTAGTTGTGTTCCTGCCATCACCTCCATTATTTTGGCCAGTCATACGCTTCCACTTGATTGTTTACCATTTTGAGGAATGTCTACAACGAGCGGTCCTGTTAGCCAACCTCTTCACACCACCATGTTTTGAGAAGTTCCAAGCTTACCCAAAACCAATTGCTACCCTAAACGCCACTCGTTGCTAAAAAATGAGTCTCCTTTAAACTCTTTTGAGACTCGTTAAATATGAAAAAATTGTCGAGCTATTGGCCTTTCTAGCTCATTAAAGTAATGAGAATTGCCATCCCTCCTATATATTTTAATATTTTTCAGACCTGAGGGATTATCTCACGAAAATGTTTGAGCGTTTGTCTTTTTCGGCTCACTAAAGTGATCGAAAAGTCATCCCTTTTGTATTATTTTATCCTTTTTCAAACTTAAGGGATTATACTATGAAAAATAACTGTTGGAGTTTCCTTTTCGTCCCTTTTCAAACTCTCTAAACATGAGAAGGACCGAGTTATCCTTGTCGTTAAACTCGTTAAAACAATAGTGACAAACTTGTCCACATAGACAAGAACGAGTTTCATTGTCGCTAGGCTCGCTAAAACATAGCAACAAGTTTGCCCGAAGGGAAAATTATAGAACAAGCATATTTTATCCTCCTCATGCTTGACAAAAATAAAAAGGTACTGGTCAGCAATGATTGGGGAAAAAGGGAAGAAAACTCAAAGAATTTTATGGTAGCAGGTCGCTCTTGAACATGACACTTTCACTCCATCACCATGATTGAGTCAGGTTGGGTTATTCCGTTCACCGGCCATTTCACCATTGGTCTTCCACATCATCCAGCTTTTGGGGTTAACGCTACCAATCCATCTCAGTGTCGCCGATATGTTCAAGAGAAGTCATTTAGTTGAGAAACCACAATCTAGTTAATTCCTCATCCACTACAATACCTTCACCCTCCCTTTTTCATGATCGCCATTCCTGAACCTTGTGTTGTTAGATTGTTTTCATCTCCAGAAAATCATTCGCTTTGTTTCGTGTTGTAGATGTGGGATACATTAAGGCCCTCCTACGATGGGTCACTTCTTGTCGACATCAACTCATTATCCAAGAATATTGACTTAGAAACAACCCTTTCAGTACTTTGAAGGTTACATGCCTTAATGGCAAGTTTCTCACTTCTAGTGACAGGTTGACATCAGTGGCCTTTGACCGAAATATTTTGCGTCGTGCTCGACATCAGATCATATATTCACACAACGTGAGTTGTACTGTAGTACCTTGAGGTTCATTATCATTATCGGTGATTCCTCTCGCATTTGTTAACAACTTACATTATTGGTTGGTAATCAGGCAATGTCTTTCCATGTTCGACTTCAGAACATCTTTTCACATGGATCAACTTGTACATCGGGCGAAGATTGAATGAGTTTGAAGACCTCGGATCTAGTTTCATCCATCCAGGCTGCGATATATTCAAGAATAGAAAGATATCAAATGTACACAAAAGCTACACAGATGGTCATCAAAGCCAGGGGTGATGACTCTACATATAAAGAATCACCAGTCTGCAACTGCAGACGATTATCTGTTCTATGTACGTGAAAATGAATTTATAAAGCTAAGCATGGGAATTTCCGCCTCAGCTAGATCATGAAAATAATATGATGATGATGTATTGTATTGTATCTTATATAGGTCACCTTCTAGTTCGAATACCTCGGATCCTCATGATAAAGCATTTCACCCGACATCAAAGATTTAGGACTTCGTGCTTTAGGGGGCAACTGTTATAAAAATATTTGGGCACTTCAACCCCAATCTTATATGTCGATAAACTAGGGCTATTTAACCCCTAAAAGTGTTGTTTCATACCCTAAAGGATCATGGTCAACTAATTACATCATTCCCCAAAAGTTCCACCTGAAAAACCATCCAGAACTGGCCAAAACTGGACCATACTGACTGCTCCACTGTCAGGGTGCGATGCATACTGACTGCTACACTAGCCAGGTGTGATGCATACTGAAGAGGCCTTTTGTGGGGTGTGATGAGTGAGAATGGACAAATTTTTGAGATAGTTTGCTAAGTGGATGCTCATGGAATCTTCTAGAAACTTCTCCTATGACACTTGCCTCTCTAAATTTGCCCAGGGATGAGTAAGAGATCCAATAAATCTCCAAGTGGAACCAAAAGCAACAAGTGGAATGAAACTAATCAAAAACCCAGAGATGAATCACACCCTTGCACACATCTATAAATGGATCCCTCATTTCAGAGATCTAAAGGCTGGAATTTTGTAAATGGCACGGAAGTGCTGATAGTTTGTCTTTGAGAAAGAGCATTGTATTGTTGGGTGATCTTTCTTTTCATGAGGTGAAGAGGGCTTTGATGCTGGGAGGATGATGCTGGATCAGATAGCTGGGTTATAATTTTCCCTTCTATTTTAATAAAGTTCTTTGAGTTTTCCTCCATACAATTGTGTATTTGTGAATGTTGTTATTTGTGAATGCCATTGTATGTTCATTGTATTTTTGATTTTGCAATGCTTATGATATAATAGATCAAGATGCTTTGCTGGTGTTTTGTTATTTTGTTTCTACAGGTATTCTCTAAGCGGGATAAGTAGGAGAGAAGTTGCAAGCTCTGTCAATGGGGAGAGAGGTCAAGCAAGGAGTCAAGCAGAAGATCCAGGTTGGTTCCTTTGCCTCTCTCTTATCTATCATACATAGAGGAAATCACAAATTGCTTTGAATTGTTTGTTTCTAGGATCGCTGCCAATCCTAGAGGGCTAGCAGATTGAAAAGACACTAGCTTTCCCGGAAACATGTGGTTACCTGCTTATCGGGGGGTGAGCAAGGGGGCGGTAGCCCCCTTGGATGGGGTCTGGGGCAGTGCCCTGAGATTTTTTTTTTGGACCCTATATTAGGTGGGCAGACCTACCTGTGTTTTTGTGCATGGATTTCGCACATGGTTTGGGGCATGATGGTTTTTAGCCCATGGTATTTTGTAGATCCGGTCAAGGGAACTATGATTATGTTCTAATCTAGGATTAATTTATAGGGGTATATGGATGCATATGCATGTATATATATCTATTATAACATTGAAAGGAATATAATGAAAAATCAATCTGACAGTCCGGATTTTGGGATCGCGGGGAAAATCTCTGTGTATATATGTTTTAAGTTTTATGCTCTTGCGATTGTTTATTTTCTGTTTTTAGAATTCGTATGCAGGTAATTTAGGTATGGGTTAAAACCTACATTTGGTATCAGAGTTGTTTTGGCTTCAAGGGGCATCCTTGTTGCTAAGGGGTTTTTTGCTTGGGCCTGTTCAGTGGGAGATCTACGGGATTGATTCTTGTGGTGAATTAAGATAGTGAGCAGTGGAAAGATAGAGATCGAGAAATTTAATGGACAGAGTTTTGAGTTGTGGAAACTCAATATGGAGGATCTGCTAGAGGATAAAGATTTGTGGATCGCGATAGTTCTGGGCACTAAATAAACAACAATGTCAACTGAAAACTAGGTGATAATGGATTAGAAGGCAAAGATCACAATACGATTATGTGTCTCATACTCAGTATCATTGAATGTATAAGGGGAAGCTTCAGCAAAGGCTTTTTGGGACAAGTAAGGGACTTTGTACCAAACTAAGTCTTTGGTGAATAAATTGTTCCTATGAAAAAAGTTGTATAACTTGAGGATGAAAGATGGAGACTCAAAGACAGAGCATTCGAACACATTTAATGTTGTGATAAGCCAGTTATTATCTGTTGAGATTAAAATTTTAGATGAAGAGAAGTGCATCACTTTTTTGTGTTCTCTACCAGATTTGTGTGATAGTCTAGATGTTGCAATAGGTAGCAATGCAACTGCCTTGCAATTTGATGAAATAGTTTCATCCTTGTTGTTGGAGGAGATGAGATGGAAAAATGTGGAGGGCTAGAATGGTGATGCCTTGATTGTACGAGGATGATCCTCGCACAGAAACAAGAATAATTCCTCAAGTGGGAGATCTCAATCTAGAGGGAGATCTAAATCTCTAGGAAAACTTGTAAAGGTGTGATAGAAATGTGGAAAAGAAGGGCACTTCAAAAGGGACTATAAATCTAAAGCTCTCGAGAAAGGAAATGGATTTGATGATTCTCCTTCTATAGAGGAGAAAACCACCTCAGATGAAGGTGGGGATGTGTACTTCGCTTCTTCATTAAGTACACATGTAGATCACGAGGCATGGTTTATTGGCTCAGGTGCATCCTTTCACTTCACTCCCCATAGAGAGCGGTTCTGTGAGTATGAGAAATATGATGGTGGTGATGTGATCTTAGGGGATGACAGGAAGGCTAGAATTGTTGGTCATGGAAAAGTCAACTTGAGGTTGCAAGGCGGAAGGATTAGAACACTTTTGGGTGTGCTGCATATTCCTACATTAGCTAGGAATCTGATTTATGTAAGCAAGCTGGATGATGCAAGCTTAAAAATAGTGTTCGACAAAGATACCTATAAGATGGTTTGGGGAGCATTGATATTGATGCGGGGAGTTTAGATTGGAACTTTATACAAGCTTCAAGGTAGCATTGTTATTGATGGGTGCGACAGTTCTATGGTACTTGAAAGTGGAGCAGAAAATCTACTGATCTCTGGAGAGAAGACCATGCTATGGCATCAAAGGCTTAGAAATATTGGAGAGAAGGGCCTTTGAATACTTCATGGTAAAGGTATGATAGAAGGTATGTCTAATATCTCTCTGGATTTTGATTTATGTGAAAATCGTGTATATGGGAAGAAGAATCGGGTGAGTTTCTCCTCTGGTGGTAAGAGGGAGAAACATATATTAGAGATTGTGGACAGTGATGTGTTTGGACTTGTTGTTATAGCCCCAAATATCACCTTATGTATTTGTGATTCTTGGTTTATGGCCTAGGGCAACCCCTCCTTAAGGCCTCCCCAGATGAGTCACCAATTCTGTTAAGGGATAAAATCCCCTAGGGCTTTGGGTCAGAACGCTAGCACATCAGGAGTAATCTACAACAAGAAACAAGCATATAACTAAGGAAAAATGCTTAAACTTGCAAACTATGCGAGGATGTACATACCCGGGGGTCCTTCTTTTGGGTAGTTCCAGCCAAGGTTCAAACCCTCTGCAATTCCTCATGATCTTTGAACCTACAAAACAACCAATTCAAAGGCACACATCAGCATATAGATAAAGCATTATAGTGAAATCAACTTTATAACATATAGGTAGATGGTTAGTTATACATTGACATAGTCATTCATATATAAACCATAACAATAACATCAGATGCATGAACAAAGTTGATATCAGGAACAAGACAATGTTTCTTTTATTGCAGATAACTATAATAAAACATAGAAAGAGTTCACCTGAGTCTTCCTCTTCCGGATCCAAGCGGAACCATCCTCGAGGTCTGTCCAGTCCCGGTCTTCAAAAGGCTCCTTCCATAACCAATACAAGGATATCTTCAACAAGTGAAAGGATATCAACTCTCAAGGAAGCAAGGGTTTCCTAAACTTGGGGAAGTGCTTGAAGCACAAGGATCTTCAAACTTGATCAGGGGATAATCTCAACAGAGTAATTCTCTATTTTCTCTCCTCCTAAAGGACTTCCCATTCAATCACTAGCTGGAGTCCAATCAGGGGCGGTTTCGATGACATCATCTATTCCTATTTTTTCATCTGAAGTCCCATCTGGTATTTCTTATGTTGAAACTCAGCAAATTGATCCTGCATGCCAGTATCAATTTGGGCAAACCAGTCTTCAAGGACCAATATATTCTTTGAGCACTGGACTGCCGCCATATGGAGGGCAATATGATTTTTCATTGTTCCCTCCTGGAGAACAACCATATGAGAGTTTACAACAAAATTTAGCTCAAACTGGAATTACATCCAACAGTTGGGTACCAATACTGCCTCAATAACCAAGGGTTGTATAGTCAATGCAATCGGTCCAACCTGTGTCGAATATTCCCACTACACCTGCTATTGTGACTATGTCGCAAGTACAAGCACTGCCTGTTGTATGTCAACCTCAAGTCTCTTAGGTTGCAATACAACAATCTCTTGTCTCTATGGCTCAATCACAACCTCAGGTTAGTGCTTCCTTACCTGGAACGACTTAGGCTCAAACGGGTATTATCACCCCACATCTTGGTCAATCTTCCAGTATTGGACAACAGCAAATGGTCCAACTACCATGGCTGGTATAATACCAACAACCGCAATTCCAGCAAACCTACCGAGGACTTGAGCAACAAGGCTTTGTAGGTAATGGACAACCACAATTTCAAAATGGTTATCAACAACCATACTATAATGGTTACCAACAACCTTATCAGAGTTATCAACATTAGATACATTATGCTAGTATGCAAAGACCTACTTCTCAGGCGATCCCATCTTATCCTGGGTATGCTTCACCAAACTTGAATCAACATTTGCCTTTTGTAGCAACTCTAGAATTACCATATTTGAACCAGCTAACAAATGATCCATTTGCTTACGCCCCTTTGGTGGCCAGCGATTGATCATAAACTTCCCTCTGATATTCCTAAATTCAATGGAAATCCAGGTGAAGTTCCATCGAATCACGTAATGACTTTTCATTTGTGGTGCTCATCTAACACCCTAAATGATGATTCAATTAGACTTCACCTCTTTCAACGTACACTAACTGGTCCGGCAGCGAAATGGTATATTGAATTGCCTAGAGTTTCATTTGATAACTTCAGCGCCACTGCCACTACTTTTCTAACCCACTTTCAGTTACCCATAACGTATGAAATGGGAACATAACTCCTTACCAACTTTAAATAGACGATGGCCACTCACATATCTGATCATATTCATGAGTGGTGATGTCATCGTTGAATGGTAAAGACATATGTTCCTGATCAGCTTTTAGCTGACTGGTTTATTAAGTCCTTATTGCCTTCTATTACTGAGGGCGTGGAAAAAGGAGGATTTGTCACTAAAGAGCAAGTCATTGCTCATGCCCAATATTTAGACTTGATCTATACTCAGTCTGGCAAACTCTATGGCAAAATTCCTGACACTCCCACACCAGAATTTTCCGTTCCTCCCCCTCCTAAATCAAACAGGGACTCTCATGCCGGTGATGGTGTGATCGATACCTGAAGTGCACAAACCGCAAAGGCTTCATCTGGTAAAGCCCTTACAGTTTCTAGTCAAAATGAAAATGACAAATCTCTTGCCTTAGAGATTAATGCCATGTCATCTGACAAGGGCAAGAATCCAAAGCAACTAGGGGGCAAGAAGAAAGGGAAAAATAATAAGAAGAAACATGAGAATTCAACTCTTGAAAAATATTCTGAGAACCCTACTGGGCAAAAGAAACCTCGTGATCCATGTTACATTTGTAATGAGGACCATTACACGAAGAATTGTCCACATCGAGATGAGGTTACGAAACTTTTGAAGACTTCAAGTACCTCAGTGGTGTTGACTGATTCGTTTCCGAACTCAGAAACTAATCTGGTTGCTATCAATCATGCTTCCACATCCCAAGTGCTTATGCTATCCATCTCAAAACAACAAAATGATGCTTTGATATCGACAAGGATCAAATATTATGGGAATCTACCATTGTCAAACAACAAGGCTACAGATCAACCCAGTAGTTCGACAACAACTTCACTAGAAGTTGTTCCGCCCATCATTCCTTAATTAAATTTAAAGCTTCCAAAGGGAGTAGTACATAAATCGACATTTAGTCTTCGTGCTCGAGTAGCACAGAATTATAATATAGTGGAGGATCTAGCTTAGTCACCATCCTCTATGTCGACACTTGAGGTACTGTAGAATTGCCCCTCCCAAAAGCAGGCTTTGTGATTAGCAATAGGTGGGATTGATCAAGTGGATTCCAATCTTGTGGCCTTTAACCATAAAGGATACAAACCTCAGATTACCAGCCCAAATCGCTTTCCTTATACAGGTAAAAGCCCTCAATAAAACTGCTCATCAAACAATCATTGATGAGGGGGCATATACTTGTATTTTGTCAATGAGTTGCTGGAAAACTTTAGGTTCACCATCCTTGTCACGATCATCAACGACAGTAAAAGCATTCAATGGAAAAACATACATGCTGTATGGTATTTTAGGTAACTTGCAAGTTGAACTAAGGGGCAAGATAGCAGAAATTGAAGTCGAGGTCATTGATGGAAACCTTGACTACAATATCCTACTGGGAAGGCCCTGGATTTATGCTATGGTTGCCATTGTGTCTACATATTTTAGAAATATTGCATTTCCCTTCCAAGGTGGAATTACAATAGTTGAAAAACTAACCTTTTTCCCCAAAAATTCACAAGCTATTGGAAGCATTCCACTGATCCATGGAAGTTCTCAATCTCTTCAAAATGTCGGAGTAGGTCTCCTGAAAGACCCATCCTTAATGGGTACTTTTGTCCTCCCGCCTCTAAGTAATCTGGCGGAAGTGGCCATAGTGGAAACATGTCATATGATCTCTTCTACATCGTCTGAGATTAAGAAGAACTCTGACAATTTTGATAGTGTGGATCACTGTGAGGTGTTGCCCCAAGCCCCATAGAATCTTTGTAGCAATCAATTTCGTGGGCTTGGGCGGCAAACCCAAATCAACACTCAACTAGTGTTTGGATAGATAGGTCTTTAGAATATGGTACCTCTTCTGATCCTTGGTCTCATATACATTCTACAGACGAAGGAATCATTCAGTCGATGATGATAGGAGAGATGTCGTGGGAAGATTACCACCATCGTTCCCACCTTCAAGATAACAATGAAGATTATTCAAGCGACCTTAATCATTCTTCAGTTTTTGATTTTCTATCAAACATTGTAAATACAATGGATTCCGAGCGAAATCTGTCCAATATTGAGGAAACTATCGTCATTAATATCTTGACCAAACCTAATGTTGTAGATAATATTCATGTTGGCAAAACTTGTTCTCCATCAGAACTGGAAATATACTGCACTCTCTTTCGTGAATTCAGAGATGTATTTGCATGGTATATGAAGAAATTCCAGGCATTGACTTGAGAATTGTTGAACATGAAATCAATATGTATCCAGGTGTCAAACTAGTACGACAATGGCTTCGACCTATTCACCCGAAGAAAGACGTTGCCATAAAGGTAGAAGTTGAAAAACTTTTGCATGCTGGTTTCATTTACCCTATTCCTCTAACTGATTGGGTATCAAATATTGTTCCTGTGATGAAAAAGCAAGGAACAATTAGAGTGTGCATCGATTATAGGGATGTAAATCAAGTGTGTCCAAAGGAAAACTATCCTACACCCTTCATCGACCAGATAATTGATGAATGTGCCATATGCGAAATCTTTTCATTCATGGATGGATTTTTTGGGTACAACCAAATCAATATCTGCCCACAGGACCAGTTGAAGAATACATTTATATATATGTGGGGCAGATTCACGTATCGTAAACTACCTTTTAGTTTGAAGAACACAGGGGAAACCTCTCAGAGGGCAATGAACTACGCCTTCCATGACATCAAGAACATCGTTCAACCGTATCTCGACGATGTACCGACTCATTTGTGAAAGAGGACAGATCATCCACAGCATTTGAGAGCCATATTTCTATGTTTCCGACAATACAAAATATGACTTAATCCACACAAGTGTGTGTTTTGTGTTGGTTCTGGTCGATTACTTGGTTTTGTAGTTTCTAAGGACAGAAATTGACTCAACCCATTTAAGGTTAAGGCAATCCTTAACATGCCTCCACCTTCAAATTTGCTTCAGATTCAGAAACTCCAAGGGAAAGCCAACTTTCTGAGGAGGTTCATTCCACATTATGTGAAACTCGCTAAAGGTTATACACGTCTTTTGAAAAAAAGAGTACCTTTTCACTACGATTAGGTTGCACAAGCTTCCTTTGATGCCTTAGAAGGTTCCCTGATAAAAGCATCATTAATGTATGCTCCTGACTATCAAAAATACTTTAATCTGTATCTCGCCATCGTAGATACAACCTTCACTATGGTTTTAGTGCAAGAAAATAATGGAATAGAACATCCTATATATTATTTAAGTCGCAATGTTAATGATAAAGAAAGAGAGTACTCTTATGTTGAGAAGCTGGCATTAGCAGTTGTTCAAGAAGTACAGAGATTTTGACACTATATTCTCTTTCGCAAAACTACCATTGTGTTAGATTGCAACCCTATGACCTACATTCTGTCGCGTCAATTACTAGGGGGCAAATATTCCAAATGGATAGCCATCTTGCAAGAGTTTGATCTAGAATTCACCAAATCCAAATCAAAGAAGTCTCTCATCTTCGCAGAGTTACTTTGTGACCTTCCATCATCGTCCAACGATTTAACATCTAAAGCATCAATCATGGATGAGACTCTGTTTCTGATATCGTCAAGTGATCCGTGGTATGGAGGTATAATGGTCTATCTCCAAACCCAAACTTTTAGGCCTAACACCTCTCGCTTTGAACAACGATGTACTTGATACCAAGCCAAAGACTACCTGATCATTGGTGATACACTTTACCGTCATGGTGTCGATACAATTCTGCGAAGGTGCCTCACGCATGAGGAGGCTGAAAAAGTCCTGAATGACTTTCATTCAGGTGCTTGTGGGGGGCATCTATCTCCTTACTCTACTGCACAAAAGATCTTACGATCTGGTTACTTCTGTCCCACTATATTCAAAGATTGCATAATTGTAGTCAGAAATTGCCATGCTTGTTAGAGTTTTTATCACAAAACCATATTATCACCTCTACCACTGCATCCAATAGTTATTGTTGGGCCATTCGTTCAATGGGGCATAGATTTCATGACATGTAACCCCACCTCGGCTGGGGGGCATGGGTATATTATAGTCACTGTCGACTATTTTACAAAATGGGTCGAGGCAATGCCTACATTAAACAACAACGACGAAACGAGAACTCTTTTCTTTTTTAGTCATGCAATCTCTAGATTTGGTGTTCCACAGGCTATAGTCACAGATCATGGTTCGCATTTTCACAATCAAATGATGGTTGAGTTGATTGCTAAATTATGACTATCCCACGATAGTTCTACTCCATATTACCCACATGCTAACAAACAAGTTGAGGCAATCAACAAAGTCCTCAGGCACATGTTGCACGGAATGATTGGAGTCCACAAATGGAATTGGCATTTAATCGTGTACTCAGCTTTGTGGGCATATAGGACTTTAGTGAGAAATGCGACCAGATTTACACCTTTTCAGTTGGTGTATGGTCTAGAAGCTGTCTTACCAATTGAGTGCAAAACCTTGTCCCTCAGGCTCGTAATTGATCTACTTCCCAAAACTTCAGAGGAAGAGGCTCGCTTCTTGGAACTAATCCACCTGGATGAAACCTATCATGATGTCATGCTGTCTAATGATGCACATAAGTAACATGTCAAGGTGCAATTTGACAAAAATGTCAAGGCTCGTGTCTTCTCAGAAGGTGACCTAGTCTTGCTTTATGATCAAGACTCTGACAAATTGGGAGCAGGTAAGTTCGAACCATTATGGATGGGCCGCTACATTGTTAAATGAGTATTGACAAAAGGAGCCTACGAGCTATTCGATTATGACGGGATTCCACTGTTGCAACCCTGAAATGGATTGTATCTTAAACGTTACTATGCTTCATTAAGTGTAGTAAACTCTCTATATATATGCTTTTGTTACACTTTTGTTTTCTTTTAGAGTTGTCATTTTGGTTAAGTGATCCACTTTGCATTTGTTTTAGATGTCAAACTTTTTGGAACCATTTGTTGGGTATGCTTATGGAGCTAGTCGTAGTACACAGAACCTATCTTCTGCAGCCTGGGCCATTTTTGCTCCAAGTTGTGAGTTAGTGAGTTTCAGGGGGATATGTATTGGCTGATTGATGAATAACATCGCTGAGTATAGTGCGTTGATTGAGCTTCTCTCTAATGCCATTTCACATGGCATACGCCGACTCGTTGTTAGGCTAAATTCACAACTCGTCATTCTACAACTTATCAACGTTTATTCCATTCGGAACCCATCTATTTATTATATGTTCCTAAGAGTCAAGATTTTGGAAAGAAAGTTTGATTCCATTCAATATCAACACATTTCCATAAACTTAAACACATTGACTGATTCATTAGAAAACTATGTGTTATATAGACATTTGCAGCATTTGTAAAGAAAGCATTTTACATTAACATTTGCATTAGGATTGCATAACTTAACCAAAATAAAACTCCGAAAATAAAAAATATATAACTGTTTATAGTTTTTACAAAATGTTATGTGTCCAAAACAAAATCAGTCACATGACCAAGGAATTCAAAAATAAATGCAGAAAAGAATCCTAGACTAATGATGCTGGTGATAACATGTCATCGCTTGTGCAATCATACACAAGAGCCGGGTCCATCGATTTGACACACTAGTAGTATGGCAATGTAACCTCAAGGGTAACTCATCGGTCCTAACATCCTTAATACCAAGAGTGAGGCCCTCGATTTGATCCTTCAACACTGTTAGGGTCTCTGATATGTCCAGATCTTAAAGGATGACCCTCCCTATAGCCTCTCCTGCTGGAGCGTCAAATGCCGCTCATAGGCATGCCGTTGGTCGCACAGGCCTAATATCTGCACACACATATGAGTTCGATTAGTCTTGATAACATTAAAAAACACAAAAACATTATAAAACGGATAAACAAATATGTGGTCGAATCATTTTACCTCGGAAATCCATCCTGACGTATGGATACTCTGCAAAGACCATCTCCTGACAGTCCAACCACTTGAAAAAGTTATCAGAGAAGGAAATCTGTGACTAACCGGCATGTCTAGCCATAAGAAACCCATCTCTGTATCCGTGGTTCCCCTGGTGCTGGTAATCCTAGTGAAATGTACTAAGGTTGCATCAGTGGAATCCTCTCCAAGGCAAAAGCAGTCAATATGGAACCATAGATAAAATTCTTGGTTCTTCCATTCTTTACTTTGGAGTTTTGTTCTTTTATGACAACAAGTACCACCTCGCACCAGTTGAACACCTTCGGTTCCAGGCATTCCAGGGCGTACTACATGTAAGATCTATTTGCCAAATGCAAAGCTGCATTACCAACCAATCTAGAAAAGGTAAATAAAATGGTCCTCAGGGGCCAATTAGTGACATCCCGGATATTGATCTTGCCATCTCTGTTGGGCTGAGATCCATCTTTGCAGAACTTATGAATATAATCTTTCACAGATTCACCCCCATGAGTGAATCTTGAAAGTGAAAGAGGGGCACCATGCCTCGACAACCCCATTAGAAAGTAAATGTCCTCAACTATCAATGGAATGGATTTACCTCTAATCTGGAGTACCAGGTCAATCAGATCCCAAGCATCGAGAAAATACTGCAACAAACTAATTTGTTGCCTCACACTGGATATGCGGAAGAACTTCAGTAAGCCACAATTTCTTAATGCAGCAACTATGCCCGAGTCATGTAAAGCAATCATGTCCTCTTCTTCATGTTCATGTTCATGCCATGTGACAACCATCTTGATCCAACAAAATGAAATGCAAACAAAAGATGAGTTAAGATCCAAGTTTGAGCAAAAACAGGCAAAATTTTGATGAAAAATCACTTTGTAAAGATGCCCTTCTGTGCCCATCGCACCCTGCCTTTGAGCAAGGTGGGATGCATACTGACTGGCCAGTTGGCAGTTCAGTATGAATTGCACCTTTCGATACTGGCTAGGTGGGATGATTGGGGAATGAGATCTTGAAACCCTAAGGGCCCAGAAATATGGAAAAATTTGCTGAGAATCAAGAAAGGATGGAATGAAAATGAAGAGCTCAGGGTTAGCTCCTACCTAGTCCTGATGGTGCAAAGAATAGTCCACTGGATCTCCTAAAATCAACTGATAAAATTTGAGGGGGAAAACCACTCCAGAGCTCCGAAATCCCAAATATGAAATGAAATGATAAAAATGAAAGGTAAAACTACTTTTTATGTTTACTACTCATGTACTTCAAGTAAAATGATAGTTTTAATTCATTTTTCTTGCATATATATGTATTTCTAATCAATTTGATGGAGTGATTGAGCAGGTTGAACGACCGATTAAACAATATAATGTGCTAAATGGTGAATTTAACATTTTTGCCACTATATTGAGCAATGTTATCGCATGGTTCAAGCTCGTTAAAAAATAAACCTACCACTGAGCATGTTATCGCATGGTTTAAGCTCGTTAAAAAATAAACCTACCACCGAGCATGTTGTCGCATGGTTTAAGCTCGTTAAAAAATAAACCTACCACTGAGCATAGTTCCCCATGGTTCAAGCTCGTTAAAAAATGAACCCACCTTCAGTAAATAACCTTTGTGATTTCCATGCTATCAGCTTTTTGAGCCTTGGTTGTGTTCCTGCCATCACCTCCATTATTTTGGCCGGTCATACGCTTCCACTTGATTGTTTACCATTTTGAGGAACAGCTACAACGAGTGGTCCTGTTAGCCAACCTCTTCACACCACCATGTTTTCAGAAGTTCCAAGCTTACCCAGAACCAATTGCTACCCTAAACGCCACTCGTTGATAAAAAATGAGTCTCCTTTAAACTCTTTTCAGACTTGTTAAATATGAAAAGATTGTCGAGCTATTGGCCTTTCTAGCTCATTAAAGTAATGAGAAGTGCCATCCCTCCTATATATTTTAATATTTTTCAGACCTGAGGGATTATCTCACGAAAATGTTCGAGCGTTTTTCTTTTTCGGCTCACTAAAGTGATCGAAAAGTCATCCCTTTTGTATTATTTTATCCTTTTTCAAACTTAAGGGATTATACTATGAAAAATAACTGTTGGATTTTCCTTTTCGTCCCTTTTCAAACTCTCTAGACATGAGAAGGACCGAGTTATCCTTGTCGTTAAACTCGTTAAAACAATAGTGACAAACTTGTCCACATAGACAAGAACGAGTTTCATTGTCACTAGGCTCGCTAAAACATAGCGACAAGTTTGCCCGAAGGGAAAATTATAGAACAAGCATATTTTATCCACCTCAAGCTTGACAAAAATAGAGAGGTACTGGTAAGCAATGATTGGGGAAAAAGGGAAGAAAACTCAAAGAATTTTATGGTAGTAGGTCGCTCTTGAACATGACACTTTCACTCCATCACCATGATTGAGTCAGGTTGGGTTATTCCGTTCATCGGCCATTTCACCATTGGTCTTCCACATCATCCATCTTTTGGGGTTAACACTACCAATCCATCTCAGTGTTGCCGATATGTTCAAGAGAAGTCATTTAGTTGAGAAACCACAATCTAGTTAATTCCTCATCCACTGCAATACCTTCACCCTCCATTTTTCGTGATCGCCATTTCTGAACCTTGTTTTGTTAGATCGTTTTCACCTCCAGAAAATCATTCGGTTCGTTTCGTGTCATAGATGTGGGATACATTAAGGCCCTCCTACGACGGGTCACTCCTTGTCGACATCAACTCATTATCCAAGAATATTGACTTAGAAACAACCCTTTCAGTACTTTGAAGCTTACATGCCTTAATGGCAAGTTTCTCACTTCTAGTGACAGGTTGACATCAGTGGCCTTCGACCTAAAGATTTTGTGTGGTGCTCGACATCAGATCATATATTCACACCACGTGAGTTGTACTGTAGTACCTTGAGGGTCATTATCATTATCAGTGATTCCTCTCGCGTTTGTTAACAACTTACATTATTGGTTGGTAATCAGGCAATGTCTTTCCATGTTCGACTTCAGAACATCTTTTCACATGGATCAACTTGTACATCGGGCGAAGATTGAATGAGTTTGAAGACCCCAGATCTAGTTTCATCCATCCAGGCTGCGATATATTCAAGAATATAAAGATATCAAATGTACACAGAAGCTACACAGATGGTCATCCAAGCCAGGGGTGATGACTCTACATATAAAGAATCACCAGTCTGCAACTGTAGACGATTATCTATTCTATGTACGTGAAAATGAATTTATAAAGCTAAGCATGGGAATGTCCACCTCAGCTAGATCATGAAAATAATATGATGATGATGTATTGTATTGTATCTTATACAGGTCACCTTCTAGTTCGAATACCTTAGATCCTCATGATAAAGCATTTCACCCGACATCAAAGATTTACGACTTCGTGCTTTAGGGGGCAACTGTTATAAACATATTTGGGCACTTCAACCCAAATTTTATATGTCGATAAACTAGGGCTCTTTAACCCCTAAAAGTGTTGTTTCATACCCTAAAGGATCATGGTCAACTGATTACATCATTCCCCAAAAGTTCCACCTGAAAAACCATCCAGAACTGGCCAAAACTGGACCATACTGACTGCTCCACTGTTAGGGTGCGATGCATACTGACTGCTACACTAGCCAGGTGTGATGCATACTGAAGAGGCCTTCTATGGGGCGTGATGAGTGAGAATGGACAAATTTCTTAGATAGTTTGCTAAGTGGATGCTCATGGAATCTTCTAGAAACTTCTCCTATGACAATTGCCTCTCTAAATTCGCCCAAGGATGAGTAAGAGATCCAATAAATCTCCAAGTGGAACCAAAAGCAAAAAGTGGAATGAAACTAAGCAAAAACCTAGAGATGACTCACACCCTTGCACACATCTATAAATGGATCCCTCTTCTAAGAGATCTAAAGGATGGAATTTTGTAAATGGCACGGAAGTGCTGATAGTTTGTCATTGAGAAAGAGCATTGTATTGTTGGGTGATCTTTCTTTTCATGAGGTGAAGGGGGCTTTGATGCTGGGAGGATGATGCTGGATCAGATAGCTGGGTTGTAATTCTCCCTTCTATTTTAATAAAGTTCTTTGAGTTTTCCTCCATACAATTGTGTATTTGTGAATGTTGTTATTTGTGAATGCCATTGTATGTTCATTGTATTTTTGATTTTGCAATGCTTATGATATAATAGATCAAGATGCTTTGCTAGTGTTTTGTTATTTTGTTTCTACAGGTATTCTCTAAGTGGGATAAGTAGGATAGAAGTTGCAAGCTCTGTCAAGGGGGAGAGGGATCAAGCAAGGAGTCAAGCAGAAGATCCAGGTTGGTTCCTTTGCCTCTCTCTTATCTATCATACATAGAGGAAATCACAAATTGCTTTGAATTGTTTGTTTCTAGGATCGCTGCCAATCCTAGAGGGCTAGCAGATTGAAAAGACAGTAGCTTTCCCGGAAACAGGTGGTTACCTGCTCATCGGGGGGTGAGCAAGGGGGCGGTAGCCCCCTTGGATGGGGTCTGGGGCAGTGCCCCGAGATATTTTTTTTGGACCCTATATTAGGTGGGCAGACCTACCTGTGTTTTTGTGCATGGATTTCGCACATGGTTTTGGGCATGATGGTTTTTAGTCCATGGTATTTTGTAGATCCGGTCAAGGGAACTATGATTATGTTCTAGTCTAGGATTAATTTATTGGGGTTTATGGATGCATATGCATGTATATATATCTATTATAACATTGAAAGGAATATAATGAAAAATCGATCTCGCAGTCCCGATTTTGGAATTGAGGGGAAAATCTTTGTGTATATATGTTTTAAGTTTTATGCTCTCGCGATTGTTTATTTTCTGTTTTTAGAATTCGTATGTAGGTAATTTATGTATAGGTTTAAAACCTACATTTGGTATCAGAGTTTTTTTGGCTTCAAGGGGCATCCTTGTTGCTAAGGGGTTTTTTGCTTGGGCCTGTTCATTGGGAGATCTACGGGATCGATTCTTGTGGTGAAAGAAGATGGTGAGCAGTGGAAAGATAGAGATCGAGAAATTTAATGGACAGAGTTTTGAGTTGTGGAAACTCAATATGGAGGATTTGCTAGAGGATAAAGACCTATGGATCGTGGTAGTTTTGGGCACTAAATCGACAACAATGTCAACTGAAAACTAGGTGATAATGGATTAGAAGGAAAATATCACAATACAATTGTGTGTCTCATACTCAGTATCATTGAATGTATAAGGGGAAGCTTCAGCAAAGTCTTTGTGGGACAAGTAAGGGACTTTGTACCAATCTAAGTCTTTGGTGAATAAATTGTTCCTATGAAAAAATTTGTATAACCTGAGGATGAAAGATGGAGACTCAAAGACAGAGCATTTGAACACATTTAATGCTTTGGTAAGCCAGTTATTATCTGTTGAGATTAAAATTTCAGATGAAGAGAAGTGCATCACTTTTTTGTGTTCTCTACCAGATTTGTGTGATAGTCTAGATGTTGCAATAGGTAGCAATGCAACTACCTTGCAATTTGATGAAATAGTTTCATCCTTGTTGTTGGAGGAGATGAGACGGAAAAATGTGGAGGACTAGAATGGTGATGCCTTGATTGTACGGGGATGATCCTCGCACAGAAACAAGAATAAGTCCTCAAGTGGGAGATCTCAATCTAGAGGGAGATCTAAATCTCTAGGAAAACTTGTAAAGGTGTGATAGAAATGCGGAAAGGAAGGGCACTTCAAAAGGGACTATAAATCTAAAGCTCTTGAGAAAGGAAATGGATCCGATGATTCTCCTTCTGTAGAGGAAAAAACCACCTCAGATGAAGGTGGGGATGTGTACTTGGCTTCTTCATTAAGTACACATGTAGATCATGAGGCATGGTTTATTGGTTCAAATGGTATCCTTTCACTTCACTCGCCATAGAGAGCGGTTCTGTGAGTATGATAAATATGATGGTGGTGACGTGATCTTAGGGGATGACAGGAAGGCTAGAATTTTTGGTCATGGAAAAGTCAAGTTGAGGTTACAAGGTGGAAGGATTAGAACACTTTTGGGTGTGCTACATATTCCTACATTAGCCAGGAATCTGATTTATGTAAGCAAGCTGGATGATGCAAGCTTAAAAATAGTGTTCGACAAAGATACCTGTAAGATGGTTTGGGGAGCATTGATATTGATGCGGGGAGTTTAGATTGGAACTTTATACAAGCTTCAAGGTAGCATTTTTATTAATGGGTGCAACAATTCTGTGGTACTTGAAAGTGGAGCAGAAAATCTACTGATCTCTGGAGAAAAGACCATGCTATGGCATCAAAGGCTTAGAAATATTGGAGAGAAGGGCCTTTGAATACTTCATGGTAAAGGTATGATAGAAGGTATGTCTAATATCTCTCTGGATTTTGATTTATGTGAAAATTGTGTATATGGGAAGAAGAATCGTGTGAGTTTCCCCTCTAGTGGTAAGAGGGAGAAACATATATTAGACATTTTGCACAGTGATGTGTTTGGACTTATTGGTATAGCTCCAAATATCACCTTATGTATTTGTGATTCTTGGTTTATGGCCTAGGGATACCCCTCCTTAAGGCCTCCCCAGAGGAGTCGCCAATTCTGTTAAGGGATAAAATCCCCTAGGGCTTTGGGTCAAAACGCTAGTAGAGCAGGAGTAATCTACAGCAAGAAACAAGCATATAATTCAGGAAAAATGCTTAAACGAGCAAACTATGCGAGGATGTACATACCCGGGTGTCCTTCCTTTGGGTAGTTCCAGCCAAGGTTCAAACCCTCTGCAATTCCTCACGATCTTTGAACCTGCAAAACAACCAATTCAAAGGCACACATCAACATATAGATAAAGAATTATAGTGAAATCAACTTTATAACATATAGGTAGATGGTTAGTTATACATTTACATGGTCATTCATATATAAACCATAACAATAACATCATATGCATGAACAAAGTTGATATCAGGAACAAGACAATGTTTCTTTTATTGCAGATAACTATAATAAAACATAGAAAGAGTTCACCTAAGTCTTCCTCTTCCGGATCCAAGCAGAACCATCCTCGAGGTATGTCCAGTCCCGGTCTTCAAAAGGCTCCTTCCATAACCAATACAAGGATATCTTCAACAAGTGAAAGGATATCAACTCTCAAGGAAGCAAGGGTTTCCTAAACTTGGGGAAGTGCTTGAAGCACAAGGATCTTCATACTTGATCAGGGGATAATCTCAACAGAGTAATTCTCTATTTTCTCTCCTCCTAAAGGACTTCCCATTGAAGTATTTTTATACTTCTCCTAAAGTAGTTTTTAGTTGGGAAACAGTTGTGAATAGTTGGGCCACGAGCACTAATAGGTAATCAACAGGTAAAACCCCTGATCTTTGCCCATAATTAAGGAAATTTAATTTTTTAAAGTGTTTTAAGACATATACGCGAGTTGGGTATATACTGACCTGCGTGTACATGCGTTTGATATAGGGAAAAGTTGCGTACAGGGAGTAAAACACTGTTTTTAAAATATTTGGACCAAGTCTTGAAAGAGGGGTTGCCCTAGGCCATAAACCAAGCATCACAAATATATAAGGTGATATTTGGAACTTAACACTTATGTCGGTTCCATCACTAGGAAAGTTTGTGTACTGATATTTGGAGCTTAACACTTGTGTCCATTCCATCACTAGGAAAGTTTGTGTACTATGTATCATTTATAGATGAATTCTCAAGGAATACATGGATATATTTCCTCAGGAATAAATCTGAAGTCTTTGACAAGTTTAAATAATTTAAGGCTCTGGTGGAAAACCAAAAAGAGAAGAAGATAAAGGTGTTGAGGACATATAACGGTGGAGAGTTTTGCAAGAAGGAATTTGAAGAGTTCTGTAAGAAGTGTGGTATAGCACGACACAAGACTACTCCATACACAACTAAGAAAAATGGAGTTTCAAAAAAAATGAACAAGACATTCATGGAAAGGGAAAAAAACATGCTCAGTGGTGTCGGGTTAGGACAAGAATTCTGGGCAGAGGCGGTGGAGACTGCATGTTACCTAGTCAACAGATCACCTTCATCAGCGTTGGAGGATAAGACTAAACAAGAGGCATGGACTGGTAAGAAACATTCTCTTTCGCGTCTGAGGGTATTTGGATGTGATGCATATGTACATGTTCTAGAGGAGAAAATAACAAAGTTGGATAGTAAATCTGAAAGGTGCATATTTTTTGGGTATAAGAATGGTTTAAGAGGTTATAAGCTTTGGAACCCAGAAACAAGGAAGGATGTGTAAAGCTAAGATGTGGTGTTTAGAGAGGAGAAATATGTTATTAAACATGAAGCCCTAATAAAGGAACCTAAGAAGATAGATTTTGAGCTAAAGGAGAAAGAATCAGACTCTACAACAGAAGAGAAATCAGAAGATGAAGAGCCACAAACTCTGGCTATGAGAAGATCAGTTCGAGAAAGAAGGCAACCAAAAATTTATAGTCCTTATGCTTTCTATTCAAATTTTTCTTTATCTATTACTGATGATGATTCGAGAACTGCAAGGGAAGCAATAGATTAAGAGGATGGAAAACTCTCGAAAGAGGCCATGGTTGATGAAATGGCATCTTTGCACAAAAATGAGGCTTGGGATCTGGTGGAGTTGTCGACTGGAAGGAAACCCATTGGAAGAAAATGGGTGTTCAAGAAGAAGATGAATGTAGAAGGAAAGGTGGAGAAATACAAAGTTCAGTTGGTAGAAAAATGTTATTCCCAGGTGTCGGGAATTGATTTTGGTATATTTTTCTCCTGTTTCCAAGTAGCTTCTATTAGATTACTTTTATGTGTTGGTGTTGCTTTTGATTTTGAGGTAGAGAAGATGGATGTAGAGACAACATTTATTCACAGGGATCTAGAAGAAGAGATCTACATGAAGCAACCTGAAGGCTTTGCGGTGAAGGGTAAGAAAGAAGCGGTATGCGAGTTAAAAAAGTCTCCTTATGGGTTAAAACAAACACCAAGTATATGGTATAAAAAATTTGATACATTTATATGGGGACTTGGCTTCACCAAAATCAAAGAAGACCAACGTGTGTATTTTAAATTAATAGGTGACTGTGTTATTTGTTTGGTCTTATATGTGGATGATATGTTGCTGGTTGGAAATAACAAAGAAATTATCTAGGATTTGAGGGCCTAATTGTCCTCCAAATTCGACATGAAATATCTTGGTGCTGCAAACTATATCTTGGGCATGGAAATTAAATGAGATTGAACAAAGAGGAAGCTCTTGGTTAAACCAGAAGAAGTATGTCGAGATAATACTGCAGAGGTTTAATATGCAGGATAATAAACCGACGAAGGTTCCTATTACTGTAGGTGTAAAGTTATCTGCTCATAATAAATTCTTAATTAATCAAAAGTAATTTCAAATTTTACACTAAGATTATCAAAAGTTTTAAAATCTATTAAAGAGGAAATGTGATCACCAACAAACTTAACCTTATATTGAAATATTTAAAATCAACCTAGATTCACTGAGAGGGATCAAATCTTTTTGCATCTTAAGATATTTGCATCTCAAGAAATTTGATCCTCTTAGAACTTGGTATATCTTGAGTTAAGATGGATATAGGCTAGTTTGATTCCCCCCTTTAAATAGACTATATTCCACATCAATACCATAGGTTCTCATAAACCTGGAGCTCAAACACATTAGTAAATTGACCAAATCAAGTTGACCTTAACGATCCAACAAAAATTAATAAAAAATGATAATAATGTAGAATTTTCATTTTAACGTAAAATTATTTTATTTTATTTTATTTTAAAATGTAAGTTGGAGAATCTCTCTCTCTCTCTCTCTCTCTCTCTCTCTCTCTCTCTCCTCTCTCTCCTCTCTCCCTTTTCGATCTCTCTCTCTCTCTTCTCTCTTCACATGTTATAACAAATATACCATGCACACCTTATTTAACCACTTTCTTTAAAAAAAAAAGAAAAAAAAATATAAATTCATAACCAATTTTTATTTTAAAAAATGTAAAAGCTTGTATTAATAAATATATTATTGTTATACCTCATAAATATAGGAAACCAAAACCAACTATTGATATAATGCCCTATCACAATTAAACTTCTTATCACAAAAATCTATTCACTCTTATTATAACTTAAAAAAAATAAAAATATATAAATTTATTCAATAATATATTTATTATTATCCCTCCTAATAATAATAAACTCACGGAAAGATATTCTATTTCCATATAAACTCAATTATATATAAGTTATTTTTGGGAGTTCGGTAGGTTTAAATTAAATTCTAACTAGTGATATAATAAATTTTAATTTATCGACGATTATTATTGTAATTGTAATGACTTTTGACCAAAACATAATACTCTTACATGAAAAGAAGACGACATCACTTTTTAATGCCAAATGCATTTGTATAGTTTAGAGTGGAAGTGTCTCACTGCAAAGGTATTTAAAGTATAAAACGACCTATTGGGCATCATTCAGAGAAATGCTATCACCATGACTATGCCTGCAAATGACGTATTGGGCATCATCCAGAGTTGAATTTAGCACAACACAAACAATAGATCAAGTTGGTATCAGAGCAAAAGGTTATTTTCTTGATTGCTAGAATTTTGTGCAAGTAGGGTTTTAATGGTTGCAAATTTTTGATCCTTACAAGGTTAAAGTTGCAAAAAGGAGAAGGGAAAATATTGGTTGCAACTCCTAATGTAATGCCGAGAATAAGGAGAGCCACAAGGCCACAATCTCCACCCAAAGTTACAATCTCAGCTGCACTTAAAGCACCTCAAGTTTTACCTTCAATTGAGATTGAGGAGGTACAAGCAGTACCAGAAGTTGAGCTTGAATCCAAAGACATCATGTCTAGAGTAAGAGAGACTGAAGGTCTTTCAGAAGAGGAAGAATTCAAGAAATCTTTCTATGACTTAAGTGACATGGTTCGAGTCTATGAAGAAAGGAATACTAGAATGACTGTAGAGAGTTCTAATCCCCCACATGGAGAGGGAAGCCCGGGAGATAAAAAAGATGAAAAGAAGGATTCAAAGGGTAATGGAGGAAAGACTCCTCCATATCCACCATCTTCATCATCTTCCTCATCATCTTCATCATCCTCAACGTCTCAAGCAACATCATCTTCCACTTCCACCACTAAAAATGTTCACATTCATTCAAAAACCCCGAGGAAAAAACTCCCCTACTCAAATTGCACATTAAGTTTGAACTTCCCATGTACAATGGTGAGGGGAATGCAGAAAAGTTAGAAATTTGGATTCGATAATTAGAGGTTTATTGTAGAGTTTAGAACCTTCAAGAAGATGACATAAAGATCCAGTTGGCTTCATTGAGGTTAGAAGGAGCAGCATTAGTCTAGTGGGAAGCAAAGACTGAAGAGAAAATGTGAATTCATGGTAAGATATCCAGTTCATGGGTTGAATTTGTTTCTGCAATTAAAATGAAGTTTTATCCTTTAGCCTATATGAAAAAGGCGATTATGAGTTGGCAAAATTTTAGGCACCGCAAGGCCAAACAGTTCAAGACTATACCGAGGAGTTTAGAAAGAGGGCTTTGTTGTTAGGAGCAAACTTTAATTCCCAAGATATATTGTTTAAATATATTGGGGGTTTACATTCCTACTTAAAACATAATATCTTTATGTTCAATCCAAGTAATTTTGATGATGTATGTGTGCAATCCACACACCTTGAAGCAAGAGGAAAGAACATTTAGGAAGAGGGTAGTAAGAAGAAGCCATTTAAGGGTAAGGAGAAAGAGAAGGGTGGAAAATGGAAGGGAAATAATAATGCGAGTGTGAAGAAAGAAGGGGAGAAAACTATATGCCAACATTGTTCCAAAGCTGGGCATGATGAAACCCATTGTTGGAATTACATCCCGAATTAAGGCCTAAGAAACAAAACAATAAGGGAAAACAAAAGACCATCGCTACCACACAACACGATCTTGGATCATATTCTGGTGATGAGACCAATATTTCAGCCATGGTCACAAAAGGAAAAGAAGTTATTGCAAACAGTAGTTCCTCACATAGTCACAACAACACTCCAAATGAAGAATCAAGAATAGAGTTGTTCCATGTAAGGTTATTTTCAAATCATACAAAGATTTATGCATTATTTGATAGTGGGTCACAATCAAAATTAATTTCAAAAGACTTCGTCAAAAAGTTTACCCTTGAAAATGTACCACATAATAAGCCATATTCATTAGGTTGGATAGTTAATAATGCAAATTTATAGGTTACAAGGAAATACTTATTCAAGTTTGCCATTACTGAAAAAGTCATTGATGAAGTTGAGTTAGATGTAGTTCCACTTGACATCTTAGGAATCATTTTGGGAAGTCCTTATTTGTATGATAAGAATGAAATATTTTATCGCCATGAAAACAAATATCTGTTGCTCAAGGATGGGGTGGAGTATATTGTGAGAGCCCATCGCAGAAGTTAAACATTTATTTGGTTAATGCAAGGAGGATGAAGAGATTGGTAAATGCAAGTAAAATGTTTGTGCTTCTCATGATCAAGAGAAAGAATGATATTGATTATGAATCTTTTGAAGGTTGTGATGACAAATTAAAATCTGATTTGTTTTATGTGGTAAGCAAGCATGGCGAGATGTTTCAGGAACCAAAGGGGTTACCTCCCAAGAGGGGAATTTAGCATGAAATACAGTTTCATCACGATGTTCCACTTCCAAACATTGGCATGTATCACATGTTGATTATGGAGAGCATGGAAATCAAGAAGAAAATTCAAGAATTGATGAACAAATGTATCACATGCCCATCTACTTTTCCATGTGGTTCACCCATTGTCTTGGTGCCAAAGAAGGACGAGACTTGGTGCATGTGTGTGGATTTTCGTGCACTGAACCAAATAACGGTAAAGAATCATTATCCACTCCAAATAATTGATTATTTTCTTTATCAGTTGTGGTATGCAAAGTATTTCACTAAGTTAGACTTACGAAGTGGTTATCATCAAGTTAGAATAGTTGAAGAGGACATTTGGAAAACCACATTTAAAACTAAACAAGGATTGTTTTAGTGGCTTGTTATGCCTTTCGATCTTACAAATGCTCCAACTCATTTCATGAGAGTTATGAATGATTTATTAAGAGCATTTATAGATGACTTTGTCATTGCTTACTTATATGATATTCTCATATTCAACAAATCCATAAATGAACATGGCATGCATGTGAACAAATTACTTGATGTCTTGAGAAAAGAATAGTTGTTTTTTAAGATGTCGATGTGTGAATTTGGTAAGACTTATTTAGTGTATTTGGGACATATTGTTGGAGGAGGTGAGCTGAAGATAGACCACTCTAAGGTTGAGGTAATTCTGAATTGGCCCAAGCCCAATACAATTACAGAGGTAAGAAGCTTTCTTGGAGAAACACAATATTGGAGGAAATTTATTGCTAATTTTTCTTCCATTGCAACACCATTACATGCATTGACTAGTGTCAAGAAAGTATTTCATTTGGGAGATGTACAACATAAATCATTTGATGCTTTAAAGAAAAATATCAGTTCAACACCGGTATTGTCTCTTTTGGATCTTAGACATGCATTTGAGATTCAAACGGATGCTAGTGATTACACCATGGGAGAAGTTCCATTTAGCATCATAAGCCCATTTCATTTCATTCTGGAATTTTTAATGGAGTTGTGACTAACTATCCCACTTATGACAAAGAACTTTACGCATTGGTACAAAGTGTCAAAAAATGGAAACACTACTTGATAGGAAAGGAGACCATTATCCATACTGACCATCAACCATTACAGTACTTACAATCACAGTCAAAGTTGCAGCGGTCACGACACTTCAGATGGAGAGTTTTTCTACAACAGTGTCATTTGGTTATCAAGTAAAAAAAGGGAATCTATAATAAGGTAGATGATATGCTTTCTAGGCCTCTTTTAAATTCATCTATTTTACTCAAGCACAATTATATTTTACATGAAAGTTACATATATCGATATGCAAATGATAATGAATTTTGAGATGTGTATGCAAGCTTGAGGCAAGGAAACCAAATTGAAGAGTTAGATTACCATGTACATAACAATTTGTTGTATCACGTGGGCAAGTTATGTATTCCACAGGGATAAAGAAACATTATCATAAGGGAGGTGCACACTTCATTGATTGCTAGACATTTTGGTGTAAGCAAGACAATAGCGAATCTCCAAAGGTATTGTGATTGGCACGTATGTTTGATAATGTATCTCGTTTCATTAGAGGATGTTATTTGTGTGAAACAAGTAAGCCTAGCAATAGGAAACTAGGATTGTACACTCCACTTCTGATACCTTCACGTCCATGGGAGAGTATCTCAAAGGATTTTGTAGGAGGTCTTCCATTGTTAAGGCAAGGTCATGATTACTTGTATGTAGTTGTAGACAGGTTCAGCAAAATGTGTATACTAACACCATGTAAAAAGAGAATTACAGTTGGACAAACAACTCATATTTTCTTTAAAAATATTTGGGTTCATTTTGGTCTTCCTACTTCCATTGTAAGTGATCGAGATTTTCGATTTGATGGGAATTTTTGGTCACATTTGTGGGACATGATGGACACTAAGTTGAAGAAGAGTACAACCTTTCATCCGTAAACAGATGGAAAAACCGAGGTGG
>APFE031110026.1:97471-108505 GCA_000404065.3 Pinus taeda | reverse complement strand
GTATCAAAGAGGAGGAATCACCCAACCCATGATGAAAACGATAGTTACCAGGCTTTACGACGCCAGAATACGTCTCTAGCCTAGACTTCTAGATGTTGTGCGTTAGATTCCAAAGCATTTTTATGTTCATTGAGGTTTATTTTAAAGTTGATATTTTTTAAGAAGTTTTCCTTTCAACGTTCACCGCGTGATGTAGATGTACAATTCCTAAATATGCAATATAAAATGATAAACAATTGTTTATGTTCTTTTAGCAATGAAAATCCTAGCTACAAAGGGAAGAAGATTATGATTTTTCTTTCAATAGAGAGCATAGAGCACACACTAAATGCACTTTCCTAAATCAAATTCCGCAAACAGTCTAAGTGCAAATGCACATGCATGTATTTGTTTTTCAGTTTCCTTAATGTGAGAATGCCAAAAGGAAAACTAAGTATAGATTTGAACTACTTTTCTTCAAAGCAACACTTCAGCAATTTCTTTTTCAAAAGACAAATGGAAGACTAAGTCGACACTTTCAATTTTGAATGGGAAACTGCTTTCGACACTTCAAATAATTGACAATTCAAATCAAATACAATGGCAAAAGTAAAATCGACTATCTAAAAGAGGAAGACTTTACGACACTCTTTTTCTTGCCTCAGAACGATAGTTGTGACACTTTTGAATCAAAATACGACAGTTTGATTAAGCTACTTTTTGCAAAGGAGGACTGTAAATGATGAAAAATACATAAAAACATTTAAAATTCCTTATTAATGGAGGCTGAATAATGTAAAGGAAGAAGGCTTCAATAGTGATATACTGATCATAGGCAGCAAAACTACTGAATAGAGCTGAAAACAATGAAGAAAAAACCAAAATTTGGAGAGAGAAATAGTCTCATTCAATCATCGCACTTGTAACACAGGGAAACATGGATGCATCTCACCTGCAGCACACGGGAGGTGCGATGCATCCAGACTGCCAATGAGAGACAGTGCGATGGTCGAGGGACGAGACTGAGCTTGGTTTTCACCCACAGTTTGCAGCTAAGTTCAAGGATTTAGGTTGAGCTTATGATAGACAGTAAACACAAAGTATAGGGGTATGATCTAATGAGGTTATTGAGCTACCACCAGGGCACTTAGGATGTATGCAAGTCAGATGTTCAGTTCATAAACCAACTTCGAGATTGACTGAAGCATCTTTGATTTACTTTGCAGTTGCATAGCAAAAGCAATTCGAAGGCTATTTGGCTTAACTTCAGGCTCCGTCTGTAGTTTATAAAGCAAACATAAATAACAAAGAAACAAACTATTCACTCCCTAGTGGAGTCACCATTTTGTTTCCAGGAAAACTAGTGTCTACTAAAATTTGCTAGTCCCACTAAGACGGGTAGCTATCTTAGAAACAAAGAATTCAAAGTAACTTGTGTTTTCCTTTATGAGAGATAGATGAGAGAGAAGCAGGGAGTACCAACCTCAGTCTTTCTCTTGGCTCCTTGCTTGTTTCCTCTCTCGTTTGATAGAGCTTTTTCCACTTCTTTCTCACTTGTCCCGCTTCAAAGAAAACCTATAGAGTCAAAGCAGCAAAATACCATCAAAGCATAGAGATCTATAACAATAAACAATGTAGAATCAGATGTACATTAACCATACAAATGCATAAACAAATACAAGATTCAGAAATATACAAGTATATGGAGGAAAACTCAAATAGCTTTATTGATAGAAGTAGTAGAAGAGAGGATTACAACCCAGTGGTATGATGCAGTGCCATCCTCCCAGCATGAAAGCCCTCTTCACCTCATGAAAAGCAAGATCACCCAACAATGCAATGTCTTCAAAGAGAAACCAACAACGCTTCCTTACAAATTACAAAATTCCAGCCTCTTGGATCTCTAGGATGAGGGATCCATATATAGATATTTGCAGGACGGTGAGTCAGCTTCTGGGTTTTTCATTAGTGTCATTTCACTGAGAGTTCTTGGTTCCACTTGGAGATTTCATGATCTCTTACTCATCGTTGGGCGAATTCAGAGAGGCAAGTGTCATATGAGTAGTTTCTATATGATTCTCTAAGTTTCCACCTAGCAAACTACCTCTGCCATTTGTCTACTCTCACTCATCGCACCCTACAAAAGGGATTTTCAGTATGCATCGCACCCTCAGCATGGAGTAGTTTGTATGGTCCAGTTTTGACCAGTTCTGAGTAGTGTTTCAGGGAGAACTTCTGGGAAATGATGTAATCAGTTGAACTTGATCTTTTAGGGTGTGAAACAATGCTTTTAGGGGTTTAAGAGCCCTTGTTTTATCGACATATGTGATTGGGGTTTCAGTGCCCAAATATGTCTAAAACAATGGTGGGAAAGACATCCTAGTGGGTTTTCATTTTGGTTATTATGGCTAAAGGAAAATGGCAAAGGCAATGAAAAAGGATTTGGAAAGGAAAAATCACATTTTTGGCACATTTATTTATGAAAATAATGGAAATTAGGAGAAAAGGGAGATGAAAGGTCATAGGTTTCATGTGAGAAGGAAAATGAAGGAAAATAATGGAAAATGAAGAAAATAGAGGCCTTATTGTTAAAAAGGATTATGAAGATCAGTTGGCAAGCTTGATTAGTTCGGTTTTGGATCTCTCTCCTTATTCTCTCTCTCTCACTCTTGGACACTTAGATTTTACTTGGAGCACTAGGGAATTGGATCAAGAAAAGAAAAGAAGGCAAGAGGAAGCAAAGATCAAGAAAGGGAAAGCATGATCAAGTAGCTACAATAGGATTCTTTGTGGGTATTGATTTTCATGTGTTATTTCCTTGTTATATTTGGCATGTATGGTATTTCATGTGGTTCTTTTGTTGTTATGGCATCGGTCTTTCCAGATGTGACAGTGTTTTTCAGCCTAGCCTTGCCATTTCCTGATATCCTTGATGAGATGGGTTCTCATACTTCGGTTGAGTTGGATCGCCGATGGATTCGAAGCTGAGTGGGGTGGATCTCCTAAATGACAAACACATGGCCTAGTGGTCCCTGAACCAGACTATGGGTCACAATAAAGCTACTAGCCTAGTAACCCCTCAGCTAGACTGTGGGTTGTGGTAAAGCCAAGATTGTGTGCCTAGGAATGCTTGCTGGTGAATGGCGAGATATATGGTAAAGCCAAGAGGTGGATTGCTCTTTGTTGGACCTAGTAGTTGCGGGATGGGATGTACCATAAATACTAGAGAGTGGATCTTAGTGTAGGGCCTAGTGATCCCTAGATCAGATTATGGCTTATGGTAAAGCCTGGGAGACTAGGAGGCACACAAATTCCTCACTGTGTAGGTGGAGAACTCTGGTAGCATACACACTTGTTTGGTTCCTTTCAGTTGGTTATTGTTGGGTTGTGTTATATTCTTTCGATGACTACACCACATGCAGGGGCAGGTAGCCCCCCTGCACAAAGTCTGGGGTAGCACCCCGGGAATTTTTTTTTGGACCCTATATGAGGTGGGCAGACCTACCTATGGCTTTGTGCATGGATTTCGCACATGGTTTTGGGAATGATGCTTTTTAGTCCATGGTATTTTATAGATATGGTCAAGGGAACTATGATTAGGTTCTAATCTAGGGTTAATGGATTGGGGTTTATGAATGCTTTGACATGTATATATATGTATTGTAACATTGAAAGGAATATAATGAAAACTCAATCTGATAGTCCTGATTTTGGGATCCAGGGGAAAATATACGTATATATTTGGTTTATGTTGTATGCTCTCACCATTGTTTATTTTATGTTTTTATAATTCGTATGTAGGTAATTTCTATACAGGGTTAAAACCTACATTTGATGTCAGAGTTGTTTTGGCTTCAAGGGGATGCCTTTGCTGCTGAGGGGTTTTTTTCTCATGCCTGTGGTTGACCCTGTTCAGTGGGATATATGCAGGATTGATTCTTGTGGTGAAAGAAGATGTCGAGCAATGGAAATATAGAGATCGATAAATTTAATTGTCAGAGTTTTGGGTTGTGGAAACTCAAGATGGAGGATCTGCTAGTGGATAAAGATCAGTGGATCACAGTAGATCTGGGTACTAACCAACAACAATGTCAGTTGAAGACTAGGTGAAGTTGGATCAGAAGGCAAAGAGAACAATACGATTGTGTGGCTCAGATTCAGTATTGCCGAATGTATTAGTGGAAGCTTCGACAAAGCCTTAGTGGGACAATTTAGGGACTTTGTACCATTATAAGCCTCTAGTGAATAAATTGTTCCTACAAAAAACGTTATATAACCTGAGGATGAAAGATGGAGACTCGGTGACAGAGCATATGAATGCATTTAATACTGTGGTAAGCCAGTTATTATATGTTGATACTAAAATTTCAGATGAAGATAAGTGCTTCAGTTTTTTGTGTTCTCTACCAGATCCATGGGATAGTCTGGTTGTTGCAATAGGTAGCAATGCAACTACCTTGCAGTTTGATGAAATAGTCTCATCCTTGTTGTCGAAGGAGATGAGACAGAAAAATATGGAGGTCCATAATGGTGATGCCTTGTCTGTAGGAGGACAGTCCCAAAACAAAAACAAAAATAAGTCCTTGAGTGGGAGATCTAAATTTAGAGGGAGATCTAAATCTACAAGAAAACCTGTAAAGGTGTGCTAGAAATGCGAAAATGAAGGGCACTTCAAAAGGGACTGTAAATCTAAAGATCCTAAGAGAGGAAATGGATTTGATGATGTTCCTTCTGCACAGACGAAAACCACCTCATATGAAGGTGGGGATGTGTACTTGGCTTCTTCTTCAAGTACACATATAGATCATGGGGCATGGTTGATTGACTCAGGTTGATCCTTTCACTTCACTTCCCATAGAGAGTGGTTCTGTGGGTACAAGAAATATGATGGTGGTGATGTCCTCTTAGGGGATGACAACAAGTCTAGAATTGTTGGTCATGGAAAAGTCAAGTTGAAGTTACAATGTGGAAGGATTAGAACACTTCCGGGTGTTCTGCATATTCCTGCATTGACCAGAAATCTGATTTCTGTAAGCAAGTTGGATGATGTAGGTGTAAAAATAGTATTCTTGAAAGATACTTGCAAGATGGTTTGGGGAGAAAAGATATTGATGCGGGAAGTTTAGATTGGAAATCTGTACAAGCTTCAAGGTAACATTGTTATTGATGGGTGCAACAGTTCTATGGTTCCTAAAAGTGGAGCAGAAAATCTAGTGATATCTGGAGAAAAGACCATGCTATGGCATCAAAGTCTTGGATATATTGGAGAGAAGTGCCTTCGAATACTTCATGGTAAAGGTATGATAGAAGGCATGTCTAATCGTTCTCTGGATTTTGATTTTTGTGAAAATTGTGTATATGGGAAGCAAAACCGGGTGAGTTTCACCTCGGTGGTAAGAGGGTGAAACATATATTAAAGCTTGTGCACAGTGATGTATTTGGACCCGTGTCGGATCCATCACTGGGAAATTTTGTGTACTATGTATCATTTATAGATGACTTCTCAAGAATACATAGATATATTTCCTCAGGAATAAATATGAAGTTCTTGACAGGTTTAAGTAATTTATGGCTCTGGTGGAAATACAGACAAAGAAGAAAATAAAGGTGCTGAGGATATATAACAATGCAGAATTTTGCAAGAAGGAATTGAAGAATTCTGTAAGAAGTTTGGTATAACACGACAGAAGACTACTCCATACACACCTAAGAAAAATGGAGTTTCAAAAAGAATGAACAAGACGTTGATGGAAAGGGAAAGAAGCATGCTCAGTGGTGTTGGGTTAGGACAAGAATTCTGGGTAGAGGCGGTGGAGACTGCATGTTACATGGCCAACTTGTCACCTTCATCAGAATTGGAGGATAAGACTCCACAAGAGGTATGGAATGGTAAGAAACATTCTCTTTCACATCTGAGGGTATTTGGATGTGATACATATGTACATGTTCTAAAGGATAAAAGAACAAAGTTCTATAGTCAATCTGAAAAGTGCATCTTTATTGGGTATAAGGATGAATTAAGAGGTTATAAGATTTGGAACCAAAAAACAAGGAAAGTTGTGTACAACAGAGATGTGGTGTTTAGTGAGGTGAAGGATGTTATTAAACATGAATTCCTACCAAAAGGAACCTGAGAAGATAGAGTTTGAGCTAAAGGAGGAAGAATTAGAAGCTACAGTAGAAGAGGAATCAGAAGATGAAGAGCCACAAAATCCGGTAGTGAGAATATCAATTCGAGAAAGAAGGAAACCAAAAAGGTATAGTCCATCTGCTTCCTATTCAAATTTTGCTTTAACTATTACTGATGATGATCCCAGAGCTGTGAGGGAAGCAGTAGATTCAGAGGATGGAAAACTCTGGAAAGAGGCCATGGTTGATGAAATGGAATCTTTGCACAAAAATGAGGCTTGGGATCTGGTGGAGTTACTGGCTGGAAGGAAACCCATTGGAAGAAAATGGGTGTTCAAGAAGAAGATGAATGCAGAAGGAAAGATGGAGAAATATAAAGCTCAGTTGGTAGAAAAAGGTTATTCCCAATTGTCAGGAATTGATTTTGGTGATATTTTTTCTCTTGTTGCTAAGGTAGCTTCTAGTAGATTACTTTTATCTCTTATTGTTGCTTTTGATTTTGAGGTAGAGAAGATGGATGCGAGGACAACATTCCTTCACGGGGATCTGGAAGAAGAGATCTACATGAAGCAACCTGAATGCTTTGCGGTGAAGGGTAAGAAAGAACTAGCATGCAAGTTAAAAAAGTCTTTGTATGGGTTAAAACGGTCACCAAGGACATGGTATCATAAATTTGATACATTTATATGGGGACTTGGCTTCACTAGAATCAAAGCAGATCACTGTGTGTATTTTAAATTAAATATGTGACTATGTTATTTATCTGTTCTTGTATGTGGATGAGATGTTGTTGGTTGGAAATGACAAAGAAATTATCCAAGATTTGAAGAGCCAATTGTCCAAATTTGACATGAAAGATCTTGGTGCCACAAACTATATTCTAGGCATGGAAATTAAATGAGATCGGGAAAAGAGGAAGCTCTGGTTAAACCAGAAGAAGTATGTCGAGACAATATTGTAGAGGTTTAATATGCAGGATGGTAAACCGGTGAAGATTCCTATTCCTATAGGTGTAAAGTTATTTCGTGAACATTTTGCCAAGACACAAGAAGAGGAAGAGGACATGTCTCGTGTTTGATATGCAAGTGTAGTCAGTATCCTGATGTATGTAATGGTCTGTACTAGACCAGACATTTCACATGCAGTGGGAGTATTGAGTCGGCTTATGTCAAAACCAGGTAAGGAGCATTGAACAACAATGAAGTGGGTTTTTAGGTATTTTCATGGCACTAGTGTTTATGGTTTGTGCTACCAAGGAAGACCAGGATTGGATAGAGTTTTGGACATCTGTGGCTTTGTTGATGTAGACTGGGCTGGAGATCTAGATCAGAGAATATCTACAAGTAAGTGTGTGTTTAACCTATTTCGAGGTCTAGTTAGTTGGATGAGTAAGAGACATTCTGTAGTGGAACTTTCAACTACAGAGGCAGAATACATGGCGGCCACTCATGCAAGCAAGGAAGCATTTTGGTTCTAGAGATTGTGTTCAAGTATGGGGTTAGTACAACAAGCTATAAGGATAGAATGTGACTACCAAAGTGCAATTTTCTTGGCAAAGAACCCTACTTATCATTCAAAGACAAAGCACATTGATGTTCGGTATCACTTTGTTAGGGATATGGTTGAGGACAAAAAGGTGTTGTTGGTAAAGGTGGACACTTCGAAGAATATTGCAGATGCCTTGACAAAGTCTTTGAGCACTAAGAAGTTCTCTTGGTGTAGAGAAATAATGGGCACTGCAGGGCTAGATCAATGACTAAGCTCTCTTGTAGCCCCTAGTGGAAAGAAAACAACAAGTGGGAGAATGTTGGGTTGTGTTATATTATTTCCACGACTACCCAAAGTGCAGGGAGGGTGGAAGCCTCCCTTGTACGTTGCGTCAAGCGCTACTACCCCCCACATAGGGTCCAGCACAGTGCCTCGAGAATTTTGTTTTGGATCCTATATTAGGTGGGTAGACCTAACTATGATTTTATGCATGGATTTCACACATGGTTTTAGGCATGATTGTTTTTAGTCCATGGCATTTTGTAGATCTGGTCAAGGGAACTACATTATGTTCTAATCCAGGGTTAATGGATTTGGGTTTATGGATGCTTTAGCATGTATATATATGTATTGTTACATTGAAAGGAATATAATAAAAAATCAATCTGGTACTCCTGGTTTTGGGATCTAGGGGAAAATATATATGTATATATGTTTTATGTTTTATGCTCTCACCATTGTTTATTTTCTATTTTTAGAATTCATATGCAGGTAATTTTTGTACAATGTTAAAACCTACAATTATGAGTCCCACATTCATGCTTGGAATATGACATGGGGGTGATTGGCTGAAGAGAGACTTGGCTCAGCCAATCTATGGTCGGGTGGAATGTGGTAGTCCCATCTCTGTTTGGTTTTGAAATAATTAATGAAAAATTCATTCCCTTCATCCTCATGTGTAAATGTACTCGTTTATATCTAGATTTTATGGCTGATATATTTCTGGTATTTCTACAGTTACTATGTTGGTTATATGTATGTTTTATAACAACATCTATGTATGGCTCTTATTTTTTTTTTTACTTGTAAATGAATGGACAATGTATCTATGACCTAATAGATGATAATGAAACAAATGACATGAGGGAACAATGGTTCTTATCAATTATCACATAAGTATGAAATCCCTATTCTTAATTATGTTGTTTACACCTGTAGATTACATTTTTGCGATATGTTTGACGAAATTTCTATCATGGCTAGTAGGGCTCTAGTTAAGGGTTTGTTTAACTAATTGCTTCTACTCCATTGTTTCCCTATTATTTTATTTCTCTTAAGATATCATTCCATTCTAGGAAGTGGCCTGGGCTCTAGGTCGAAAAAAGTGGCTCAAATCCTGGGGACGTTGGCACAGAACTAGACAAATTGGTCCATGGACGTTGGCATGCATGCGTGTGAGAGCATCTAGAGGTCCCTAGACGCTGGCATGCCCATAACATGAGAGCATCCAGAGGGAAAGTGATTAGAAGCTTCAGTGGGACCCAGGGGCAAGCTGCATGGAGTGTTGGCATGGTTCTCAGTTGGGGTCCTGTAGCTGATGTGGAAGGTCTTTGTGTTGTGTTTCCATCAATTCCATTTCTGTAAGGTCACATAGGAGGTTGAATCCAATCATAGTAGCCTCTCATCGCATGTTTACCTTGGTTGTAAGGTCACATAGGAGGTTGAATCCAATCATAGTAGCCTCTCATTACATGTTTACCCTGGTTGTTTAGTTACTTGGGTAGATGTGGGAGGAGGGTGTTACAGATAAAAAATGGGAAATGATGTGTGAGTGTCAATATAAGGTCCATGAGCCATGTAAGTAGTTCATTAGCCTCCGTAGAGACCTGGGTTAGTTACCAGGCCTGGTTAGCTAGACAAAAACCTGGAAAAATAGTCTCGAGTTCTCTTAGAGGTCCACAGATTTTGTTATGGGATTTTTGAAATTGCTATACTACATAGTACCACAATGATAAAAAATAGTTGCTTTCTCGAATTCTTTAACCAAGATGTCTAACAGAAAAAAAATGACCAAAATATGAGGGCTTTTGAAAATAATGTACCATAAATATATCAAATATAAATTTTATAAATATTCAGCTGGAAAACATTCAGGTCCACAACAAGTTAAACATGAGAGCTAAAGACTTTGCTAAAGCCCATTTTTATAGTGTTGTTGTGGTTATGGGATTTTTAGAAATTTCTAAAGTGCACAGTCCCAAAAAGCGATAAATGAAGACGAAACCCTTTTGGTTTTCACAATATTGTAGCGTAGATATTTGAAGAAAAACATTTTTTAAACAATCAACTCAAAAACATTGAGCTCCAAAACATTCAGGTTGAAAATAGGTTATACATCAAACCTCAGGACTTTCATAGACTGGATATATACAATGATGTTGAGGTGATGGGATTTTTCAAATTCCTAAACTATAGAAAACCACAACAATAAAAATTTCCTGTGTCGTCGACATCTTTAAGAAAAAATGTGAAATACAAAAAATGACGAAATTCTAAGACAGTCAAAAGAATACATGAAACTCTATTTCAATTAACTGATAAATGAACCAGAAACCCTTAGAGTTTTGAAAGTATTGTTCTATAACATTTAGTAGAAACATATTGAAAATATTTCTAACATAACATTTCGATCATAACATTTAATAAAACATATGGAAAATATGAAAATAATCATGTTGTTTCGGTAAACAATTATCTAGTAAACCCTAACTACCCTTGGAGAGGGCATTCTTTTACAATGGGAGGATAGATAACAGTATCTACGATTCGCCAAGAACAAAAAATTGAAGAAAAGAAGCAATAAGCTCATATTATTAAGAACTTGGCTGATCTGAGAAAGAGAGGCACAACTGGGAACTAGCTGACATCCATACCTACACAAAAGGACAGGGAATTTTCTAATTAATAATCTGAGGGCTTAAGATATCAAGAGAAAAATGTGAGGCAAGAAACTGGGTGCCTCTCTGAGAAAACAGAGTCACAAATGTAAGGGGTTAGAGGGATTTTTTTCCCTAGAGTCAAAACTTGTTCTGGTTGACTACTTTGTACAAGGCTCTCTCGAAGTACTTTATGACCTAAAAAGCAAGAAAGAGAGCCTCAAAGAATAACACAATAGCGATTCAAAACCCTGTACGTTCAAAAACTAAAAACTTTCCAAGAACGGTTATAAACCCAGTTCATTGAGAAGTGTATTCTTACCTCTGGAAAACTGAATTTCGCATACTGTCCCCATGCCCTTAGGGTTTTTCCATATTTCTAGAGCTCAACCATGGTGCGATTACCATATAATATTTTCATGTCAACATGAACCCTGTGATTACCATATAATATAAATAATATTAAATATATCACACAATATAATATGTATATAACATTCAT
>APFE031110026.1:49691-67538 GCA_000404065.3 Pinus taeda | reverse complement strand
TATAAAGAGATACATTTCAAAAATGCATCACATTTATAAACTTCTATTAATGCATATAACCAAATAGAATTCTTCAAGATATATGCAAATAGAATTCTTCAAGTCATATTGGTTTATATGAAATTATTTAAATCACAAATAAACTATTTAAGAATTGAAAATGACAAAATGTTAATATGGATGGGAAAATCAATGTCTTATGGTGCAAAAAGTTTAGATACAACCATTTTTTATCCATCTCTTTAATGAGACTAGATGGTCCACTTAACACATTGTTAATTAATTATTCCATGTTTTATTAAGAAGACAATTTTGTTTTACATAGAGTTTTGTTTCAAAACAACGAAATATGAAATTAATACTCTTAATGAATTAAGTGATAGGATTATGGATTAGAAATTTCAGTGTATTTAAAATACAAATTTACAAAAAATTAACTTTAAGTAATGAAATTAAATGCCTTAAAGTTCAAAGATATAATTCATCCATGATAGTGTCTAACCAAACCTTGATAGCCCACTTAGTAATCATTATCATTAATTATATGTTTTTTAATAAATGAAAAATTATCTACAATATATTTTTATCTCAAAAATTACAAATCATATTTATGCACTCATATTTGTGCATTTTATATGCCAACAATGAATAACCAACTTTGTGCCTTGTTGATTTTCATTGTTAAATGGTAGCGGATACAACCATTAATTGATTTAAGCATATAAATTTAGGAAAACTATGAATTGAGAAATCACATATCTTATCCTTCAAAAGGTTCAAATCATTCATCCATGACATATTTCCCATTAGCCTTAATAGTGAATAATGCATTGTGAATAGTGAATAGTCCACATAGCATTTATCAAGTAAATTATTATAATTTATTTAGTAAGAATTACACCTTTGTTTGCAAGGAGTTCAATTTCAAAAATTATATTTCACATTTATATATGATTATTGATGCATATAAGTAAACAAGAATCATTCAAAATAACATGTCTCGATGGTTCATGTAGGATAATTTAAAAGGCAAGCAACAAAGTCATTGCAAAAGGAATTATAAATAATAAGAAATATACATATTAATATAATTGGCAATCCCCATATATTTCAAAAAATATAAAATTATACACACTGATACAACAAAAACTATGTCCCAAATGTATTGAAAATTTGGAATGTAATTTTCAACAAATTTATAGAGGAAATTATATCCATGTTCTATTGAACATTCGAATGTACTCATGTTTTTCTTTGATACAATGAAGTGTCTTAAGAAAGGGGAATAAAACTTGCATAAGTCAAGTATCTTGCTCTTTTCCTGTATAGGATTTTATCAAGATGTGGTTTGATCGATATCCAATGAATTGAAAAGTATGCTTTGTTGTATCTACTAGCAATACATTTGATTCTTTATAATTATCTCCATATTGGGACCACACATCAGTCAACTTTTTCTCATAAAATTGTCTTGTTCTCCCTGCTTCCAATTTTGTTTGCAAATAACAATGGGACTTGTCCCATGCAAATTTACAGTCCTCTATATCAATATTTGTCTTTTCAAGTACTTTTCGGATGTACTTGTCAGTGACATTTAATGTCCATATTGTGACATCATATTTTTTTAAGCAATATTTTAATACTTCTCATTGAAAAATCCTTAAAAAATAAGACCTACCACCAAACTATCAATCTAGTTCTCTTTGAATATGAAAATTGTGTTCATCTTTGGTGTATGATTTGAATAATACTCCTTCCATTTCAAATACCAACAACTTTTGACTTGTAGTAATGCCAATTTGCGTCTGCACTGCAACCACATGTATGATATTAAAATATCTACACTTCATTGCTTAAGGACATAAACACCTACCAAATTAAAAATGATGTTAGTATTTATTATGAATTATTTCCATTTATATGCAAAGGGAATTTTACAAGTTAATAGTAATAAAAAATACAAATACAATGGCCCCATTAAAATGAACAAACTAATGATATGTTTAATTTATATATACAACCTAGTACCTTTATTTAATTTGTATGGAATACAATTCTTCTAAGAACACATTTACCCACCATTAAAATCATTGATTTTAATACTTGGAATGATTTCTTTAATTGCAACTGAAAAATATAATTACAATGGCCTAGTGCAAGTAAACAAACTAATTATATATTAACTTCCACATACAATATAGTACAATTTTTAAATTTCAAACCTAATTAATTATATGTTAATTTCTAGAGTCTCTACCTTAGTTTATTTTGGTGCTTCTTTTAGTACAAATTGTATGTTTATTGTTGGTGCTACGTAGAACCTAATATAGTTTTTCAACTTATATGGAATAAAAAAAAGTTATAAGAATGCAATGGGTTATCCTTCACATTACTAATTTTGAAGAGGTATAATGATAACTTAAACCACGATTGAAACAAATAATTGTAATGATCTAATTCAAACAAATAGACCGGTTATCTATCAATGTTTACATATAATGTAATCCATTGTAAAATTTTCTATAGCATGGGAAATTTTGATATGAAAACATTAAATGACCATTCAAATCAATAATTGTTATCAACACAATATCTCGCCAAAAATAAATAAAATAAAAATATTTTATTTTTAGTAATGAAAAACCAAATAAACAATTATTTTATTAGTGTTGTGAAATAAAAGCAATAATTCATGATGTCATACATATAATAGCATGAAATAGACATCGCTCATCTTAAGGTACTTATAAATGCAATTGAACATCCTTCAAAGTATCTCGCACATCTATAGCCTTCTTGAGTTTATGCAACATCCTCCATAGCTCATAAATCAACCAATTATCCTCTTGATTTGTTCCAATGAATTGAGGGGCAAAAATCACATTTTATTTGGGATTCTCTTTCACTCTCTCAAGTGAAAAATCCACTATAATAGTATGGTTGCATCATATTGGGTATGCATTTCCCACAAATTTTTCAATGATATAGTGTGTATAACTTTGGTTGGATTGTTAATGACCATATGTCCCTTTTGTGGTTTACAATCTTAAGCAGTTCAGATAAACATAGGTTTATCTTGTAATGTTTCTGCAACCAACTTTTTTAAAACTCTTGTTGTGCTTTGTTTCAAAATTGTCGTCCAAATTGAAATGTCAAGGGATTCATTTTTGAAACACATTTCAAAAAATGTTTTTGCATGTGAATAAATCCAAATTAACTTTTTCTCTATTGTGTAATTAGCATCAGATCCCATTTTCTCAATATTCCCTTTGTTTGTTTCGTCATCATCAATGCTATGATAAAAAAAATGTCCTTTAGTTCAAAAATAACTATTTTTTTTTCAATTATTTTCGCTTCAACACAGTGACAATAATCTAGTCAAACCATTTTATTCATATTACAAAAGTTACTCAAAAAATGTTGAAACAATACACTTACCTTGAGTGGTTTTTTCACTATTTATAGATGAAATAATAATGCATTTTATCATCTTGATATAACCTAGAGTAAACATATTAAACCTTCAATCAAATACCAATATTACTTATTAAACCTTCAATCAAATACCAATACCAAAAAAACATTAGTAATGCAACCTTTAAAAAGAAATGCGCGCACACACCTTTAACATTATTTTGATTGTTAATTTTATCCTTTTTATTTGTTCCTATAATAAAAATGTACAACATTATGGTAGTTACAAGCATTAGAGTTCGAAGAATAATAAGATAAATAATAAGACAAATTATAAGTATCCGATATGATATTATCTTCATATTTGTAACTTTGCACCTCATCATCATCTTTGTTACCTTTAATTGTCTCTAAATTAAACATATAAAATATTTTGAATTTTGAAAATGAATAAAATCATTAAATAATAAAGAAAAAAAGTGGACAAATTATAAGTCCCTGATATTATATTTTGTCCTTGATTAAAGCTTTGTTTCACATTCATTTGATCAATGTTTTTGTTCTCCTTGCTTGTCTCTATAATAAACATAATTTTTTTTATAAATTGTGACAATGAACAAAATTCATTAAGCTATATAAAAAATGAATCATCTTTACTCGTCCATACAATATTTTGGTCTTGATTGTAGTTTTGTGGGACATTCTCTTGGTCACTATATTCACTCTCTTTATTTCGAACAATAATCAACATATGAAATGTTATGAATCACAATAATAATAATAATAAATTAGATTAAAAACAAAGAG
Organism: Pinus taeda; assembly: GCA_000404065.3. Classification (NCBI taxonomy): domain Eukaryota; kingdom Viridiplantae; phylum Streptophyta; class Pinopsida; order Pinales; family Pinaceae; genus Pinus; species Pinus taeda. The sequence continues at coordinate 63,317 of APFE031110026.1, read as the reverse complement.
TTACAATGATTAATACCCATTTCTATTTAATGTATCTTTTACAACTACCGTGTCATTAAAATCAAACTGGTCAAGTCGATATCGAGTCGGAGTTGAAGTTGGAGCCAACCCTCAGCTATTTCTAAATTGGAGTCGGAATTTTAAAACATTGCTTCTAGCACAAGCAACCATATTTACAAAAAAATCGCAATGTGAAATAAATCTAGTGCATGCAAAATTTCCTTCTAGCCCAAAAATAAGCACATCGCCAATAACAACATTGCAAGGTGAAAAAGATCTATGTGTTTTAGATTTTCTTCTAGTATAAACAGATGCAGACACAAACATTGTAAGGTGAAATAGTTCTAGCTTGTGCTAGATTTACTTCTAGCACAAACACAACCATGTTGACAACAACAACATTACACGGCAAGAAAACCTAGTGCATGCTAGATTTATTTCTAACACAAACACAAGCACATTACAGGATGAAAGAAATATAACTCGTGCTAGATTTCCTTCTAGCATAAACACAAGAACATAACAACATTGTAGGGTTAAAGAAATATAACCCACACTAAATTACTTCTAGCACAAACTAGAACATATTGCCAATAACAATATTGCAATAAAAGAAATCTAGCGTGTGCTAAATTTCCTTCTAGCACAATCACATGCAAAATTCCAATAACAACATTGCAAGGTCAAATAATTCTAGCATATTTCCTTCTAGCACAAACAACCAAATTTCCAACCACAACATTGCATTGTGAAAGAAATCTAGTGCATGCTAAATTTCCTTATAGTTCAAACAGAAGCACATAAAAACAATGTAAGGTGAAAAAAAATCTAACATGTGTTATATTTACATTTAGAAAAAATACAAGCCTATTGCCACCAACAACATTATCAAGCAAAAGAAAGCTAACACATGCTAAATTTCATTCTACCGTACACAAGTGTATTTCTAATAACAACATTGTAAGATGAAAGAAATCTAACGAATGTTAGATTTTCTTTAGCACAAATAAGCATATAACAACTTTAACCCTTAGTAGCTCCCACACACATAGTTTTATTTGCATGTTTGTTTTTTGACACTTAACACCCCTCAAGTCATTTCATGGACTTTTTTGAGAAGCCAATGCACTTTTATCATAATTATTAATTTATATGAAATCCACTTTGTATGCACATGGGGTCTTATCCCGCATACTCTTTTCATATTATTTGGTCTGCAGTGCTAATACGTTTATTAGTGTGCATGGAATATCATATTTGCAACACTAGACCTTTTAGCCTCAAAACATATAAAAGCATATGCACATCGATACTCTGGTCCCAAAACATATACACATACATACACATGGTCATGATACCCCCACTAGCCTAATCTTTTCATGTACATGTTATTTATAGTCGAGGGGTTGGAGTTAGGGTGTTAGAAAAATCATCCAACATAGACAAAATTTTAGAACATAAAATACACTAGAGGATGTGTTCCACGGTTGGAACAAGGTAGTTATATTTATCTAATGCTTTATTGATATTTTTGAAATCAATGAAAATCTTGATTTCTCCATTCTTATTCCTAATAGGGACCATATTGGATACCCATAGGGAATGATGAATGATAAAAAATATTTTTCCTCTTATATTCATTTTCATTTGTTATTATATTGTTGAATACATATCTAAGAATGTTTGTTGAATAGGATTATATATTTATTGAATGATATCACATCCTGAATGATTTTAGTGTCATGGGTCTTTGAATCAGTGTAATTCTACGAGAAAAAGGTCTTTATAATTCCTTAAGGAAATGAAAAAATGTAGCCCTCTCAATAGGCACGTATCAAATACCTAGATTAATATTTTGTGGGTATTATTTGTTACAGAGATTCGAACCACATATTTAAGAAATAAGTTATCACTCTTTGGTTTTGCATCAAGAGGCAATGTATTAATTTGTTGACCACAATGTCAATTTTCATCAATGGTTGATCCCCTAAAAGTATCTCCCTATGTGAGGAATTCTAAAATAGGGGCATCATCATCAAAAAATATCTAGTTTGTAATATTGTTTGGTATAGAAGGTCTGGAAAATTGTTCATTAGAAAACATGTCCATAGAAAAGTTTCCCAATGGTATAAATATAGGAGCTGTGTTTGAAAGTAAATTTGCATTTGCATTTTGACTTCAATGTACATAATCAATATTGAATGTTTCAAAATTATAAATAATAAATGATGCCTCATCTCTATAATTCTTAAGGTGATTAAAATACAATGAATTGAATTTCCTAAATGTTTGATAACTATTTGTAAATCCTTATTAGTTGGAGCTATTTAACATCCAAATCTATCACTTAAAATAAGGCATTGTATGAAAGCCTCATACTTAGTGACATTATTTGTGCATGGGAAATACAAGTGAAAAGACATCAAATATTTGTATCCTTTAAGATCTCTAAGAGTGCATCTAGACCTTGCTCATGAACTCAACTTAAAGCCATAAAAAAATAAAAACCATACATTTTAATTTACATCTAAATTTAGTAATTTTGAAAATAACTTTGTACATGTTCTTACATAATTACAATGATATGCATTCTCTTTGTTGGCTTGGGTGGGCAAACATTGTTCACCCCCAACCAATGGGAAAGCTTAAATTTCGCCCTTCTAAGCAAGAAAATATTTCCATGTGTTTGTCCCTCTAACCAATGGAAATTTTCCATTTGTCCAAATTTCTTTCCGCATGTTTTCTCATACCTGAGTGTTTCTACAGCTCTTTATGGCATCCTCTGCCCTGTTCTGAAACCTTCTACTCCTCTATGGAAATTTGTACCTGTTAATTTTAGGTATGTTCTATGCTGAGAGAAAATTTACTTCAATTTTCCATATTAGCTCAATATCAATTCCAAATTAGTAATCACATTCAGCATGATAGTAAAATGAATATATAACATAAACATAAATCATAGAAAACAAGCCAAGACAAGAGGACACGAGATGTGGCGCCAGCCAGGGACAAACCCCAATGTGGGGAAACCCTTGATCAATTCTTCTTATGTTCTTCAATAGTTCAGCAGAGAGAGAGATAATACATATACATCAGAAGTCAACATTTTGACTTGAAAAAATAAGACAAGATATCTTCACTAAGAAGATAACACATGAGGTAGCTGATTTAAACTCACGTGAAGGCATACTGCTTCAATTGATTCTCCAAGGTGATTCCATCGCCATGTTGCACCCATCACTGTGTTGCACCCATCACCGAGTTGTTCTCATCACTATGTTGCTCCCATCACTAAGTTGCACCCATGACTGTGTTGCACTTCATTACACTATGTTTCATTCATCATACTGCATACAATCATCATTGCGCTGCACCCATCATGCTGCACTTCATCATCACTATGTTGCACCATGCTGCATTATGTTGCACTATGTTGCATCATTCATCATCATTATGTTGCACCATTGTCATGTTGCACTATGTTGCACCATTCATCATCATTATGTTGCACCATTCATCATCACTATGTTGCATCCATCATGTTTCACTTCATCATCACTACGCTGCACCATTCATGTTGCACGATGTTGTACCATTCATGTTGCACTTTTATCAATATTGTCATGGAACAACCTTACCTGCTTGCTATGGCTTGCAGCCTAGCAAAGTAGCTATCTACCAAGTTCTTAAATGGAAGTGATACCCTCAGACTTCTAATATAGAGATAGTTTCCCCCAACTTACTATGCCTTAGAACAGTTGTAATTAACATTGTTTCTACTAGGCTTCCTTTGCAACGTTATCTGTATTTGTGACAATGAATTAAGTCTTCTTCGGGCTTGAGATTAGGGCCTCTTCTAGGCCTCCTTCTTGCACCTTAGCGTAGCGTATGAGTAGCATATAGAAGGTTAAGTATATGTATCGTCCTTGATTGTTTCCACAGTGTTTAGGCCACTCAAGGACAACGTTAGGGTGACTGTGTATTCCCTATCATTAGGTCAGCTTATAGATCTCAATTCAGTGGATAGAGTCTCCATTATGACAGTGGACATTAGGAGTTGTTCAAACATCAGATTAAGGCTCTCTTTTACTGCATTTTGAGGGTCTCTTGTAACAGCAAATTGTGACCAACGTCTAGGGCATTTAGGCTTATCCTTTAGCTAAGTGTAAGCCTCTTTTATGAGGTATTACACTTCACTGCCCTCCTTGACATCGTTGTGTGTGCATCTAGCGCTCAGGAATTTAGGGCAGCGTTAGAAGCGTATCTTCATAACTGTGTTAGGCCTTCATCTCCATGCCAACATTAGGAGCTAGGGCATCTTCTCTTAGGGCAGCGTATTCTCCTAGGAACTCTTCCTTCCACTAAAACCCAAACAAGTGGGGAGGAATAGATCACAAGAGGTGTGAGTGTGTGTCTCAAATCACTTGCAAACCTCTTCTATTTATAGTAAAACGTTGAAGATAAATGGGGTAATTTGGTTGTTCGCTGACCTTGACGAATTGTCACATAACACAATTAAATTCATATCTCCATGAATACATGTCGAAATCGGATGATTTTTAGGTTAATCCTACACCTCCCGATGAGAGGAAACTAGGAAAAATATCATCTGCCATGAATAAGTAGACCCACATGGAGTTTGGCCCTAGTTGCGAATTTTAATAGTACCCTAATCCTTCCCGCTGGTTAGTCTATCACTGTCTGCCATACCATGCCTTTGGCATTGAATTATTGCACTGGCCATAGGGTATTTGTTATAGGTGCCACAGAAAACAACGGAAAATGGATTGTAACCTAACTCTTATCCAAAGGATTCAATATCAGAGTTGGTGTCTGCAATGTGGATAGTGCTAAGAATAGGATGCTACTTAACTGAGTGAAGCAATGGGAAATGTTGAAGCTGCCATCTATGTAACGAGGTTCCACTTTTTTTTCGATTTTTTAGCTCCTTTTTTATGCATGCTAGAGTTTACAGCTCTATTGTGTTTACATCTTTTACCTAATGAAGTGTGGATGTGTAAGAATGTTACAACATTGAAAGACCTAAGTTCCTCTTCTCCCCATTGATTACCTTTGTCTTCACTATTCCAAAGCTCTGACGCAGGCGCAAAGCATAAGGTTAAGATTTTCTTCATCATAAGCCTTGGATTCCCAATTTCCCATTAGTCTTTTTTAGAATTACAATTGATAGGTTTAACAATATCAGTTTTTGGGTATCTGGGTACTCAACAAACTATTGATTTACTATGTGAAAAGGAAGTGGGTCTAATCAAGCACGTCTTCTGCAGGATAGAATTTGGGAAGGTTTTCATCAAATTTGGGCACCTGTGGTTGTTTGGCTTGCTGGGGAAAATTTCCCCGTTCTTTTCCTTGAGGGCCCAAATACCTCTTTTGTGATATATTTTCTATTGTTTGGCATGTTCGGTAAAACAACCCCCATTTTTTTCCTTGAGGGCCCAAATACCCCTTTTGTGATACATTTTCGATCTGGGAAAACGACCTACTCCCATTATCAGTTCTTTGTTTCTTGAAACCTTCTACTTCCCATGGTAATCTCTCCTTCTGCTATTGTAGCAATCTCTTCCTCTGATATCAGCTACAGAAGACGACTTACTATGAAATGCTACAATTTTACTACTAGTGTTCAGGATTTAAAAAAGGTTTGGTGCACCTAGTTTGGTAATAAAAACATGTGTAGAAAGTATTTATTTTTCTTTATACGCCAATTTTTGTCCCTTGGATCATAATATAACATGCGTTGAGTTTCAAACAACCTTGCCTCCAAAGAAAAAATAATACCAAAGAGTCCTAGATGTTGAAGCCCTAAAGGCCTTATAATTTGTTCTTGAGATGAAGCAGTATTTGGCTGTGAGGTTTAGTTTTAGATTAGGAATGAAGCCACATGGTGTATCTTTCCTAGGCAGCATGAATACAATATACCCCACTGCTAAATTTTTAGCATATAGACAGGTAAATATACAAATAATGAAAATCTAAATTGTGTCATAGCTTTCCTTCCTGCTGTGAGTCAATTTCATTAAAAGATGCCTTGGTTTCAGCAAATAAATGACACCTTTTCAAGTGCATGTAGTACAAATAGCTGGCTAAAGAATTTCCAAGCCTTTCTAGTGTAAAAGTGATGGTTATGTTCTAAACTTAGAATACCTATGTAAACAAAGATAGAAACCCAAATCTAAAGCCCTATGGCCAACATACAAGTATAGATATGAATACTGTTGTGTAGATGCAAACCAATTATTTTAAGCATTTTGTAAAATAGTTTTCATTCAAACACATAACAACTTTAGAGTTGTAAATTTTGATCATAATTAAGATAGCATTGTGATTTCCAGACATTACGAAAAATTCACAAATGTTTACTTTGCATCTATAGTCATCATCAAAAGAATAAACCAATTCTGTTGTGCATGTACATGAAAATTCATTCAAAAATTTCATAAAAAATTAAGTCTCTTGTCCATCCAATTAGGGCTAGTTTGTACTGGTTAGGTACCAGTCTAGTCAGCAGGCTGGTTCAATACCATGCCCAGTCTAATGGGGTGATTTGACCAGTTCTGATTCTAACAGGACCTACATATGAAAAAGCATTCAAACAATTGCATTGCTTTCTGATGTTGAATAATAAGACCCTAGTGCATGTTTCTACTCAGACAAACCACTAGAACACTTGCATGATAAAGATAGGATAAACACCTAGGGGGGTCTATAAAAAATTCTCCAGACGTAAAGCTAAATTACTGGCACTTTCATTTTCTGAGACTGAGAAAGGGAGGCAAGAACACAGACTGAAATTTAAAATTGCAAACAATGAAAAAACATGGAAAGTTTTACTTCTACTGTCACTTCACTGATCGATAAACAACCTCCTCCAGTCTCTTAAGAAGACCCTCAAGTCTGTCCAAGACTTGTTAGTTATTGTCTTGCCATATCTCTCAACGTGGCTCTCAAAGATAGAGAGTGCAATATTGATATGGAAATATGCATGGGTAATGAAATTTCTTGAAATAAAAATGCACATTCAGCACCTTGCAGCATCAGAACCCACAATGGAAAGCTCACATATAGGGCAGATATTTCCTTGTATGACTAGAACAAATCATGTTGTACAATATGGGCAGGACACATCGTTCTAATTAACCATGGTATATAGGTGTAAAATTTGTTGCACCACCAACAAAAGGCTTTCTGAAGTCAAAATCATAATTCAATTTGTTGGCATCTTGCAGCTGCCTTTTGCATGCCCACAAAACTTTTTGTACCTTTGTTGAATGGTTTATAGGGGTTCACTTTCCAATAGTCATCAAGAAAAGTTAGTTGTTGTACTAAAGCTCCATCCCTTATAAGAAACACCCATGGTATTCAGCAAAGCCAACCTCAAATGGAATTTTTGAAGGTTCCTATGACTAAAATAAACTGCAAGCCCTTTCTGTTGAATAGTACCATCCTTAACTTCCTTTCTCTTGAACTCATCTAAAGATCTAGAACACAACTGCAAGCTCACATATATCACATAGATTTCCCTTTATGGTAGGAATAAAGTGTGGTGTACAATGTGGACAGGAAACATACTTCTAACCATGGTATAGTGGTGTAAAAGTTGATCCAAAAACAACAAAAGGATTTCTGAAGTCATAATTTAGTGTTTTTAGCATCCTGCAACTGCCTCCCATATGCCTGCAGAACTTGTTGGGCCTTTGTTACATGGTTTGCAATGAGCTCGTTTGTCAACAGTTATCAAGCCAAGTTAGTAGTTGTACTGAATTTCCCTAGCAAACACCTATGGTGTTCGGCAAAGCCAAACTCAAATGGACTTTTTGAATGTTGCAATGAGTAAAATAGGCTAAAAGCTCTTGTTGTTCGACAGTATGATCCTTAACTTCCTCTTGACCCCCATTTGAAGACCCAGAACACATTCTTTAGCAATTCCAATCAATTTCTTCACCTTCTCAACCTCCTGAACTGAATCTACATCAATAACTGGAATTGTGTGAAAGATTGTAAGAAATAACCTTAATGCTTCACTAAACTTCCCATATGTTGTGGCTTTGTAAGCTAACTTCCCATCTGTTGTGGCTTTGTAAGCTAGTCTAAGTTTCTCATCCAATAGAAAAAGCTTAAATACCAAAGCTCACGAACCTCTAACATTTGAGCTAGCAGTCTCACTCCGGCCTCCCTCTATCGCTAAGAAGACCACAATGCAGAAACAAATGTAGGGAGGTATGTATGGCTACCCATGTAAAGATCCAAAAACAAAGGTTTTAACTTTTAATGGATTGAAATTCATAATACCAAGTTGTTGACTTGAGAGCTAGATCACCATATTAATGTTACTAACAACTGCATTCTCACCTGCAAGAAAAGATTTCCTGTATCCATATTTAAATTACTGGCATATGTGGTGATGGCTTAACTAATGACATTATGAGTTGTACTTGCAACATTTGTATTTTAGACATCTGTAGGGAGCTTCCAAAATTCTACATACCATCCTACCTCATTGTCATTGTCTCCTCTCACTTCTTTATCATCGACCACTACAACCTCGCCATTTTGTTTTTCAACTCCAGAAGTGTCAAGGTCTTAACCCCTATTGGTTGTAGCTCCTTCATCCTCTTCTTCATGCACTGCACCCCTTACATTATCCAACCCACCATAACTATCAAGGTCTTAACCCATATTGGTTGTAGCTCCTTCAGCCTCTTCTTCATGGACTGCAACCCCTGCATTATCCAACCCACCCTCAAAAAGGCCTTCGGTAAGCCTCAATAACAACCATTCACGATTGCGACAAATTGATGGAGGAGGCACAATAAGTGATGATTTCTTTCTAGATGGTAGAGTGGGAAGATTGCCACCTAATTATTAAGTACAAGCATATCAGAAATCTTTGTAAGCCCATGAACTACTGCACTCACATATGGGCATTTTGAAACTAACTTATAGCATCATTTTATATTTATGCAATCCCCAACATCTTCAAAAACGTATCAATATTGTCCATGACAAGATACAAAATGAAAGCCTTTCAAATTCTTTAATATTTGGTAAGAATATTCAACAATGGAAACATTTCCTTACCAAAGGGCCTCAGTTCCAAGTGTATACCAGTGACCTTAACATCTCTTGTTTTGCATAAGAAATATCAATTTAAATAGTTTCACCCTACACTGCTAAGTTAAATCATGCCTTCTCGTCTTTGAAAAAGTGAACAACCACTTTTGGGAAGCCCTTGAGATGCAGCTAAGAAATCACTGCCTGTCCACAAATCAGTTCGTAATCATGCTCATAACATTGTCATACTTCCTTTCTATCAGTGCCAACTTGAATATATACTCATGCATCAATCTGTATGTCATGGTTATTTCCAACTCATTCATGCAATTGACAGAATTCTCAGACACCTTCATTATACATACTGGAACATCAAGTGTTCCAATAAGGCCACCGTTTCTGTTTGGAAGACAACAAAGCACAATTTTCACCCCGAGCACCACTCTTAAGTCTTAACACAAATAATCTTATGCAGAGAACAATGTACAAGCTCCTTTCTTCCAATGATGATTGCATGCTTTCTCAACAAGGATACAATTTCCATGTCATTTGAATAAATGTATTTAACAAATGGAATATGGAGGTCCCCAGGTACAATCCTTTGTTGCAAACCAAGGTCACTGTCTTTTCTTCTTGCAATGTGTCACTCTTCTGTCCCAACACTATCTTCTGGCCCAAGAAGAAGGTTTTATGTTCTTGCACAGAAAATTGTATCCACGGTTACTGGACAACTAGATTTCTTTATCACCTTATTTCTACGATTTTTATCACTTGGTTATGACTCATGTCAGTGACTGCCAATTGATTGCAAGTAAAAAATGTAGTAGGTGCTCCAAGTCATTGTCTTTTTTTCCTAAATTGCGTCACTTCTCCCAAGTCCCAACACTATCCTTTGGCCCAAGAATAAGTTCATATCACCCACCATCAACATCCAAACGTATTAGGACAACATTCTCCATGGGGCTAAACAACAATGATCATCATCCTTGATCCAATTAATGGATCCAATCCTTCTTATCTGTATAAGTTGAGAGTACTTTTGAGTTGCAAATTGATGAGCAACCAAAAAATGGTCATTGTTGCACTATAGGGTGCCCTCATAAACAAAAAAAGCATATCTTTATCTTTATAACTTGAAAACAATCATCCCACAGTCATGCCTAACAACAAGAAGATTCATATCAATATGTGCTACAAGGATCCATAAGTAATCATGGTCTCTACGAAATGTTTGGACACCTCTACAATACTTGGATACATCTCAAACTCAGATACTTTTATCTTCTAATTTTTAACAACAATGTCATGGCATGTATGGAACATCACACGAGATATATAGTTCACATGCCCTCTTAAAAGTTAAAATATCCAACTTCCCAAGCTTGGTACCTGAGAACAAAAAACATACTAACTTTTCACAAATGAATTATCTACAAATTTTTCACGTGCCCTCCTAAAGTATTCAACTTCCCAGGGCTTGATCTCTGAGAACAAAACTAAATTTTCACAAATGAATTATCTACAAAAGTTTCACATGCCCTCTTAAATTATCCAACTTGCCAGACCTTGGTATCCGAGAACAAAACGAACTAACTTTTCACAAATGAATTACATGCAAACTGAGATGCTACTCAAGAAAGAGGACTAACAGAAAAAAAGGTTAATATATCTCTAATGAAATAGATATAACTTCACCAAGCAATTGAATCTGCATGCCATTCAATCTTCTTGGTCACCATCTGCTCCTGACACAATCAATGGCAAGCTGGGATGAAAAGAAACAGCCCAGTTCACTCCACAGTCATGACATTCCAAAACATATTTGACAATAGCATCACCCTCTCCAAAAATATCTTTGGTCATTTGTGTTAACCTTAATATCATCAGTAGAGGGTTTTCCTCCTCGGATCACTATTATCCCATACACAATTAGTTTGATCAAAGGGGCTTCAAATGACCAAATCTTCCTTAGGATGAAAAGAAACACACATTACACAAAAAATGTTGCCAGTAAGGTCATATAAAAGTTCAATATTGCCAGTTCCATATCATTATTGTTTGTTCGTCATTGGCACTGACAATCTAAGGATACTCATTGTGGAACTAACTCTCTAGATATAGGAAACAATGCATATTTTAGTTCCATATATTGATCTTAAAGACATTCCCTATAACATTAACAAGTAAATTGGACATTTCTCTTTAGATGTCCTAACTATACACGCAGAATATCTACATAAGAAGCTACATGGTTGGGAAGCTTCGCTAAACCTACCAATTCTAAAATAACTTTGTTACTTGGATGGGAGAGGGTGGGATTTTTTCTTGCAACTCTCCTTTGGCTAAGTGGCTGCACTATGAGAGGAATTTCTAAGCCTGCCAAAACCACCAAGGACTTGTCATCTGGCCCAATCCCTGCCCATTTAGAAGGTTTTAAACTAGTTATACTATTTTGATTACCTTGCAACCTTTTTCCTTGCATGTAATTTCTCACCCCACCCTCCATTCAGTAGTGAGACTGAGATATTCCTCATATCCCCAAACAACAATTAACTCTATTCCTCATATCTCATGAAGAAGAGCTCCAAACAACAATTGACTCACAAATAGGGAAAGATAACATTTTCTTCCCAACCACCCAAGCTAGACCCAATTGACACCACTACAAAACTTGCCACTAGACGTGTGTAATTTCCAACCATTTTACAATACAGAGGAAGTAAAGGTAATCTCCTAGTTGATCCATGAAAATTTTGTCAAAATACATCAGGGACTCACACAACACTAATGTGTTCAAGACCCTCTCCATGTCACCAAGGTGTTAGACACCCACCATTCCAGGGTATAAAAATGTATTCATTGAAACCCATATCAATCGTCCAAGTGATGGAACTACTGAAAAATGAACCCTGGTGATCAGTTACAAAGTGCTGCTCAATCTTTGAAATACATAAAAAAAGAGGTTCACATGGACCACAAAACATGCAATAAATATCCAAGCCAGTTGGTTTACCTACAAACACAAACATAGCTGAGCATTGTGAAAATGTACTCCTCTAACCGACCCATCATTCTCATCAAATCTATCAATGTTCCCATCTGATAATGCCATAACTGAATAACCCCACCATGAAGACCAGCCAGGATCCATGGCCTTTTCATATAAAATCCCAACCCCTTTACCCAGTTACTCTGGGACTCAAATTTGGTCGACATTGCAAATGATCTTCCAGCCTATATACCATAAAAGGGGTTGAATCAGCATACAAAACTAGTACAAACCCTATACCAAACCCCACTTGCAATGTCATGAATGATCCAAACCATTTTCCCCATATTTATGTGGTATTTTATTGATGTGTTATTATTTATCCTTTAATATTCTTATCTATAACAAATGTTTTGAGGCATTCCCCTCCTTTATGGGGAGAAATTGCTTAATATGAATTTTATAGATGGCCTTGCTCTCACTACAAAGCACATTCAGTCGTTTAGTGGAGGGAATGACACAATGTCTTGATATCGTCACTACATCAACAGACATCATGGTTAATCAAGAAAATATAGAGGCCTTTATTATTCGGGCAAGAAGACTTTCTAGATTGGCTTGTCAATTAGGGGATTATAGTTTCTTAAGAGAACTTAAGGTTGGGTTCCCTCACTTGCCTTGATAGTTCCTCTTCATAGAAACTTAAGGTAAGTGAATTCAAAGAAAATCTTCAAGTTATGATAATTTATGTGTTATTTATGTTGACAATGCATGTGCTGGTAATTTAGCATTGATAAGGAAAATCTTGTAGCTCTGTCAATAAAGGAAATCATTTTCCTTTTCTACAGGGAAATCCCTTTACTAGTGAGGGAAGTATATTCCTTTCCTCTAACTCAAGGAATCACAATGCTAGTATAAAATGAAAGTCCTTTTCTTACAGAAGATTAGAGAAGTATAAATCTCAAAAATAATTAAAAAGTAATTTGAAGAACAAACTTGAGAATTGGTTGAAACATGTTCTTGAGAGGAGATCCTAGAAAGAAGAAAAGCATAGTTAATCACTAAAAAATAATGACTTCTATAGACAAAAATGATAACTACCAGTACTACAATTTTTTTTTTGGGGAGGGGGCCGTACGCTGCCTCCAAAAGTGGGAATTAGAAGCAGTTTTAGCGTTATTTATAGTTTTTTAAACCCTCACTCACCCCGCCCACCCCGTGGCCCCTAAAAGCATCACCTCTAAAAGTCAAGCCTTTTAGGGGCGGTTTTTTAAGAGAGATGAATTTCCCCCAAATGTGTCACTTTTCAAAGGGGGTTCCAAACTTGAAAAATGACTTTTGGGTGCAATTTTTTAGAAACCCCCCCTCTCTTCAAAGCATCACCTCTAAATGTCCAGCCTTTTAGGGAAGGTATTTGAAGAGATAGAATTGATGGGTAGCCCAAATGGTTGGTTGAAGCCCCCCTACCAAGTAATTGGCCCTCTGTTATGAGACGTTCGTTCAATTCTCCTTGGCTTCATCAGGGTCAAGCCCCAAAAGTTGGGTCAATTGGGTGTGGGGGTCCT
>APFE031110026.1:20625-49681 GCA_000404065.3 Pinus taeda | reverse complement strand
GGTGCAATTTTTTAGAAACCCCCTCCCCCTGCCTCCCCCCCCCAACTTCAAAGCATCACCTCTAAATGTCAAGCCTTTTAGGGAAGGTATTTGAAGAGATAGCATTTATGGGTAGCCCAAATTGTTGGTTGAGCCACCCTGCCAAGTCATTGGCCCTCTGTTATGAGGCATTGGTTTAATTCTCCTTGGTTTTGTCAGGGTCAAGCCCCAAAAGTTGGGTCAATTAGGTGTGAGGGTCCTTCAGGTAGGCTAGCCTAAGGGTGTAGTGAGGACAAACAAAAAAGTCTTTTAAGAGATATGAACCAGCCCCAAAAAGTGACTTTTAGGGGTGATTGCAATAGCCCTCAAAAGTCATCTTTCAAGGTTGGTTGTAAATCGCCTCCGAAAATTCACTTATGGAGGCAATTTGAAACCCCCTTGAAAATTGACCTATGGGGGAAATTTAAAATCCCCCTCGTAGAAACCTACAAGGGTGGCTTACAACCCCTCTTGTAGCAACTTATTAGGGTGGTCTAAAACCGACTTGTAGCAATGTTTGGGGACGTTGGGAGCCCCCCTCATACTAACTTTTGGGGGCGTTGAGAGCCCCCACCGTGGCAACTTGTGGGGGCATTAAAAGCTCCTCTTATAGTAGAGTATACATACTTTCAAATTTTTATATTGTGATACTTTCACACTGTTATGTTGGGCACGAGTGAAGAGGATAAAAAAGCTGGGTAGTTGTATCCAATTGAGGTTAGCTTACACAACACATCACTGAATTCATCAAATCAAGGAGAGTTTGCAAATGGCATTGAATCAGCTTTGTGCAAACCTTCATTCAATCATACAATCATCTCTTCACATTCACTCCATAATGAAAGCACTGAAGAAAATTGATGATGTCATTGAATATATTGTTGATCATGATGTATTCTATGGGAACCTTAGGAGGTGTTTGGGAATGTTCTTTTTGTTGATTTGCGCTAAAGGGCATGGCATTATCAAATCATGAAGGGGAAAAGGCTTGTATATTTCCCAATAACAACCAAGCAAGTTGAAGGACCAATCCCTCCTAGCCTAGTCCCTATACCTCTTTGTGTTATGTTTCCTTGCCAACAAACTCCTGTGATTTATTTCGATAGCCTTTGGAAAGGCATGACTGATAGTAGAGTTTGTTTAATTCTCAAGGAGATTTCTCCCCTTAACACAAATACATTTAGGTATATTGCCATATAATGAATTTTCATTTAGTATCTCGAGGTTGGTTTGGTCTCTAACTCTTTGAGTCTAGTCTATTGGGTTATTAGTGCATCTATCATATTTACTTTCCCTCTAAAGTGCATCCCTCAAGTCAAATATTTTCCTTAATGTTATTTCTCCTCACTTTTTCATCCCAAGGGAGAAATGCAAGGGGTGGTCAAGGTTGTAGCCAAGGCCAGGGTTGTGGTTGTGGAAGAACTCAAGCTCAACCTCAAACCACCCGAAATTGGGGTCACAAAAATAACAATGATTTAATCTTGGAAGCAACTCGGTCTTATCGGACTAATTCACACCCACGGGCTCATTAGATTATTTTGGGTTGGGACAATGAATTGAAGCAACAGACAACAGATAATGAAGTGGATCTAAATTAATGGTAGGATCTCATCCTTGACCCTGATACCAAAGGTCGATACACCCAGTTCTAGCAGACCCTTTACCTTTTTCTGGATGTTGAAAAATCTTTTGGAAAAAGCTTTAATGTCCACCTTTGCAGGAATTTTGGAGTTGGCGACAAAAATACTCGAAATACACAAGGAATTCTAGCTCATTCAGTGCCATATTCAATAGCAAAATGCTTATTTAAGTCATATTGAGAATCATATTCCCTTCCTTCCACAAACTGAATAAGGACACAATATCCCTTTTATAAAGTAATAAGGAAAAAAATGGAAATTGTTTTTTTATTATTAAATTTATAATTAATTGAGTTTGTCTTGAATAATTGGAAATATTTTGTCATAATGACTTGGAACCTTGCTATTAAATCTAAACATAAACATTCTCAATATACATGATAAAATTTCTACAGTTTTGAATTATAAATCTATTTTTTCTACACAACCAAAAAGGCGCATCTTTCCTACATTAATTTTCATAACTATAAACTTTGTGACCTATTTAACTAAAAGTCTAAAATATTGCTTAAGCAACCTACTCCCAACAACTATTTTTTTTTTTTTTTTAAAATAAATACTATTCTATTAAAATAAAAAAGGAAAAAATATTTACAAAGAGGTTTGAACCTCTGAGGGGACTGTAGCCTGCCCTCTACCAAAAATACTGTTGCAGGTAGCACACTGCCTTCCTTTTACAAAAATGGGAATCATAGAAGTGAGAAATATGGTAAGCTTGAGAGACCCAAAACTAAACTGAGGTATGTGAGATTGAAGCTTCAGAGGAAGCTGATCATTTACAAAAATGTTGTCCTTTACAATCGCCATTACAAAAAGATTGGAAACCAAAATTATGTCCTCGAGACTGTAGTAATGCATGCTGATATGAAAGGAGGCCATGCACAATGGGAACATCACACAAATACCAGAAATCAGAAGATAACTTGTTGTCATGACGCTGGAGCCAAGAGTGATTAAACCTGCGGAAGAGAGCCTGTCACGTTCTCGTTTTCCTGGGTGGGGGAGCTAACCCAGGTTACCATCACATTGTCTTCAGCTTCCATCATACTCACACCTGGAGGAAGAACAAGATTTAGAACACTTCCAGAGAGGCGCGCAGGCTCACAAGCAGTAATTTGCTCTTGAGGTGAAGCTGGCTGGGGGTAAATGTCTTCCTGATGGCCCTCCTCATGCAGCACGGCAGAGTCATTGAGGATGACTCCAGCCAATTCACCCTGAAAATCACTTGAATTTTGAGATTGAGACAGTGCCCTGGAGGTTTCATCCGAGCTTGTAAGCTCATCTTCCTCCTCTGAGAAGATAACAGTTATAGTGGCAGAGATGAGAGGCTTATTGAGTCTACTTCTGAACTTGAACCAGGTCGTTTGAAAGGAGCTGTTCAGGGTGGGTCAAGAATGGTCAGAGGGCGCAGAGGATGGAGAGGCAGAGGCTAACGGAGTTATGCGTTGAGGGGCAGAGCCACCACGACCCTGAGAACCTCCACGAGAGCCTGAATTACTACCACACCTGGGGATGCCGTGATGTCGGGCCATTACAGAATGAATCAACAGCTTGAATTAGCAGAGAGACTGAAGGTGGGAGTAAAGCGGCCAGACACAGGCTAGTTGAACCCAATTCAAGGACCAGACCTCTGTATAGTAGACCCCAATGCAAAGCTCACAATAGCTGGAATAGGCCAAAAAAAAAACCCAGGCACAGACAGAATAAACCCAATGCACAAACCAGACACTTACAGAAAAGACCAAATCAATACACCCTACACAAACGGGCAAGACGAATTCAGTATACCAGACGCAGGCGGAGAAGACCAACTCAGTGCACCGGACACCGGCAGAGAAAATCAGAACCATATACTAGAAGCAGACAGAATGAGATCGGTTATGAAGCCAGAGGGGCTTCCAACTTCCCTGAGCTGCGCAGGGGTGCTGAGAGCATAACCAACAGAGGAGAACCAAAATGCCAATACCTGAAGAACTCGGAGAAAAATAACCGTGACTAACGCACGCCATAATAAAATCCCTTACCTGCAGACCTCGAGCCCAATGATCCATAAATGCATGTAGATCACATACCACGAACTGCCCTAGCCAGCTCAGTAGAATGACAGCTGCCCAAGTCGCAAGGAATGCCATTAACACGTTATTAATGCATCCACATCCGGGTGTGAATCTTCCTCCGAATGGATATCATTTGTTACGATGGTGTGGAAGTTAGAGAGTTGGTTCTCAGAAGCTATGCTAGATAGAGAGCCTTCAAAGAATTCCATTCCAATGTCCACTCCTAAATTAGCAAGAAAGTCTGCCAGTTTGTTCCCTTCCCTCCTGATGTGTTTGAAGGAAATAGCTTGGTGATGAGAAATCCATTGATTAAGAATCTCAAGTCATGGATCCATTCTCCAGCTACTGCTGACCTTGTGAACGGGTGATCCCTGCATAAGTTTTGAGGCCATAGTGATGATAATTTGGGAGTCCCCTTCCACAATAAGAGGAAAGAAACCTTGTTCTTGCGCCAGATTAAGCCCTCTCCATAATCCTTCCAGTTCCGCTGCATTGTTGGTATTCCATCCAATTGAGCCAAAAACAATTTGAAGGGGAGTACCCTGGTAATTTCTGATGGCTCCACCAAATCCTGTTTTCCCAGGATTACCCCTCGAAACTCTGTCAAAGTTAAGTTGAAACCCATTGATTGGCGGTGGAGTCCATCTTGCTGGAGGATCCTGATGCTTTGAGTAGTTATAATTGGAAGAGAGCGGATGCATTAATTGAATCTGCCAGTTGTCCCATATAGTTTGTTCCTGCGGGATTGATGGGAAATCCTCTTGGGACCAAGCTTTGATAGACAAAGTTTCTTTAATATTTTGGTGCAATCCAGTCCATATCTGCTCAATCGTATGTGATTGATCTTTAAAGATCCTTCTTTTTCTCTCCTTCCATATATTCCACATTAGTAGTCCTAGTATGAGTTTCCAGAGTGTGTTTAAAAGTTTGCTTTGATATGGCTCTTGGCTCCAGGTGTGAAGGGTGCCTTTAATGTCCCCATACACTCTCCCTTCCTTTTGATAGCGGAATGTGACCTTTTCCCACAATTTCCTTCCTAGCTGACAGGTTTGCATAAGATGTAATGCTGATTGCTCTTCCTATTTGTAGTTGGGACATATGGATGACCCAGAGAAGTTCCTTTTCCTAAGGTTGTCCCATGTGAGAATCCTGTTGTGAGACAGAAGCCACAGAAAAGTAGAAACCTTCAGCCATATAGAAGAATTCCATATCTTATCCCATAAATTATCTCTGATTACCCTATTTTTGATGATGATTTTGTAAGCTTCTATGGTGGTGAAAGTGCCCTTTTCCTTGTATCCCCACCTAAGAGTGTCCATACCTGCTGAAGGAATGATTTTTCTTTTTTGAAGTTCTGAGGAAAGATAAAGTTGAGTTTGCTCTGAGCTGTGAGGTATTATATGGCTAGCTTCTTTCCACTTTCTGTGTTCTTGAGCAGTGTGTGAGTCCCAAAATTGACTCACCTTATCATACTTATTTATATCTTGATCTGGGAGGTCCAGGATAATGTCTCTGAGGTTTGGAAGCTACCGCTATGAGTCTTCCCAAAACCGTGCTGTGTGGCCATCCTTCACATCCCAAAAGCTATGCTGTTGTATTAGATTTCGATGTTGAATGGTTGAGTTCCAGATGACTGATCCTTTACTAACTTATGACATTCTGATTCTCTCCTCTATGGGCGTATTTCTTGCATATTTCATTGTCCATAGGGAGGCCCAAGGAGTGTTGGGATTTGAGAGCCATCTCCACCAGATTTTGGCCCCCATTACCATATTGCTATGTTCTGGGTCTCTTAGCCCAATGCCTCCAGCTTTTTTTGGTAGGCATACCTTCTCCCATTTGACTAGAGCCCACTTTCGATTTGGACCCGAATTTCCCCATAAGAAATTGCGCTGAAGCTATTTTATTGCTTTGAGAACCCACTTAGGTGCCGCCAATATGGAGAAAAGGTAAAGAGGCATGGACTGTAGAACCGCTTTAATTATCACTAACCTACTAGCCATATTAAGAGCTATATGGGTCCATAGGAGCAATCTAACTTCAAGTTTTTCTAAAAGATCTTTCCAGGAGGAATGCTTGAGAGCCGAGGCAATTAAAGGCGCACCCAAATATTTAGAAGGAAGGGAAGAAAAGTTGAAGCTTAGGATACGGGCAATGGCTCTTTGGGTGGTGGGAGGCGTATTAAAGAAGAATATCCGAGATTTAACTTTGTTAATGAGAGCTCCTGAAGCATCTGAGAAGTTTACAAGAATTGATTTGAAAGCTCGAGCTTCTTGAACAGATGGATGACCGAATAACATATTATCGTCTACGAATTGCTGGTGAGAAAAGGAGGGAGCATGGTGAAATGCTAGACCTTTTAGGCTTTGAGAGAGGATAGCCGATTTGATGTTGTGGCCTAGCCCTTCAGCTAAGATGACAAACAGAAAGGGCGAGAGTGGGTCACCCTGTCTGATACCCCTAGAAGGACGAAAAGTGGGCGACGGGATGCCATTAATAAGAATAGAGAAGAACGAGGAGGATAAGAGATTACTGACCCATCTGATCCAGGAAGGGGCGAAACCAAAGGCGTTAAGGATTTTTTGCATATAGTTCCAACTTATACTATCAAAAGCTTTAGATAAGTCAATTTTGAGCAGCATACATGGTTTTTTTGAATGCTTGAGAGAGTGGATAATTTCATGGGTTAAAATAATTCCATCCGTGATCTGCCTTCCTTCTACATATCCAGATTGTTCTGGAGAGATAATGAGGGGAAGCAAAGGCTTCAATCTGGAAGCTATTACCTTGGAGACAATTTTGTATATAATGTTGCACAAAGCAATCGGTCTGTATTTGTCTGGAGTGATGGATTCCTCTACTTTGAGGATTAGTGCAATGAATGTTGCATTCAGACCTAGATACATCTATCTTAAAGTACGTGATTCTTCCACGATGTGCCAGACTTCCCATTTAACTAGATCCCAGAAATGCTAAAAAAAGTTTGAGGTGAATCCGTCTGGTCCTGGTGCTTTTCCTGCTTTTAGCTAATGCACCGCAGTCTCAACCTCTTGAAGGCTTATGGGCTTGAGAAGGAGAAGATTATGATCTTCAGTGATTAATCTGGGAATATGTCTGATGACTTTATCAATAGCCAATGTTCTATTTATGTTGGGTTCTTCATTCATCTTTTTGAAGTAATTGAGGAATTCCTTTTTGATACCTTCATGGGTTTCATTTTTGCTTCCTTGCTCATTGTTAATATGGGAGATTTGATTGTTCATTCTTCTTTGCATTTTAGTTTTGTGAAAGAACTTCGTATTCTTTTCACCATCCTTTAGCCATCTAACTCTTGATTTTTGCCTCCAGAGGGTTTCCTCCCGTAAGTCTCTTTCAAGGATTTGATTTTCTATGGACCGCTCTTTCTTGGCAAGATCTTCAAAGCGTCCTTCAGTGATCATTCTTTGATGAATGGTTTTCATTTCTTGATTGAGCGTTTCCTTAGCTTTGAAGATGTTTCCGAAGATGGATTGGTTCCAGCGTTTAATTTCCCCCTTGAGATATTTCAGCTTCCTTTGGAATATGGACATTTTAGTGCCATCCATTGGATTGAATTTTAACCAAGATTCTCTGACAAATTCATAGAAGTCCGGGTGAGATAACCAGAAAGCCTCAAACTGGAAGGGTCGCCCGATATTGCAACCAGGACGATTCCAATGGAGGGCGATTAGCCAATGATCAGAGCCTGAGATAGGAAGGATAGATGCAATGAATTCTCCTCCTAGATGGACTGCATTATCTGAGATCAAAAATCAATCAAGACGAGAGGCTATTTGCATTGGTTCTTCCCTTTTGTTGTTCCAAGTGAATAGGCTGTTATTTGAAGGGAGATCTATCAGCCAACTATTATGAATAAAGTCTTTTAATATGGATCCATCTCTATTTATTCTGCAACGACCTCCCTTTTCTTCCTCCATTGTTGCGATCATGTTGTAGTCTCCTCCAGATATCCATAACGGGTACATCCTTTCTGTATTGAGCTGCGTCAAGGCATCCAGGATTTCAGCTTTGTGCTGGGTTTCTTGAGGAAAGTACACATTTGTCATATGACCATAGATATTGGTGCCAATTATGTGAAAGATGGCTTGAATGAAATTTTTATTTGCATGTATTTTGTTTAGTTGAATTATTCTTGTATCCCAGAGCACTGCAAGTCCTCCTGACGCTCCTTGAGCATCAACAGTTGTTACTAACCCTCCTGGCCAGGACTTTGCTGCTATTTTTTCCAAGACTGTCGAATTACATTTTGTTTCTTGCAAAAAGAGAATTGTGGGTTTTTCCTCCATTAGCGTATTTTTTAGTAGTCTTCCTTTCCTTGGGCTATTGAGCCCTCTGATATTCCATGAGATCAACATCATTGAGAAGGTTTGGGTTGGCATTGAAATACCTGGTTAACTTAGCATATCTGCCTGATTCTACCAATACTTCTCCTATCTTGATGGTTCTCTCCAGAGTGGTTTTCCTTCCTCGTTTTTTGCTATCTTTGGTGATGAATTTCCCATCCCATTGGCTACCAATTTGAACCCCCAATGAGTATTTTTTTTTGGGCTTTGTTGAGGACTGCTACTATATTATCCACTTGTCGATCAGGTATTTTGTCGAAGTTTCCTATTTTATAGGCCTGTTCTAAGCCTAAAATATCCAACTCACCAATATCTATAGATTCTGTGTCCTCCATGATTTGAGGTTCTTGATAGCTTCCATCGCTTTCCTTCTCGTCTTCTCTTTTGGGATTGGTACCATCTATATCCATCTCAGGGAAGCTCCAAGTGTTTGAAACAGTCTTATGATGATTGCCCTCTTGTTCTACACCCTTTTCCCCTGTTTTCGATTGAGATCCTTCAATCTTTTCCTGACTAATTCCTTTTTCATTGAAGGGTGTATTGTCTGGATCCTGCATGTCTTCATTGGCTAAAGCTTCAAAGCTATTGCTTGTCGAGTGTTTTGATTGATCCGCCGGAGGAATATTTGTAGAGACTGCTGGTTTTCTATTTCCTCTTCTACGATTTAGCACCTTAGTGAAGCCATCCGGCATTGGGTTTTCCGGGTCCATTCGAACCGAGGGTTTGCTATTCAACGGGTAGTCTCTATAGAGATGTCCTAAATCATGAAATTTCTTGCACCTAAAGGGTACATGCTCATAATCAATCAACTATATCCATTCAACATCTTCATGAAAGAGACTTACCGTATCAGGCAGAGCTTGTTTAAGGTCCATGTAGACACAGATCTGTGCATATGAGGTGTATCTGTGCGTCTTTGTTTCTTTTGCTACCTTGACGAAGTCACCCAGAACATTACCAATCGCCTTGACAGACTCCTCTTCCCAGTATTCCAATGGCAGAGAGTACAGCCTGATCCATACCAGTGCGCAACTTAGATCTTCCTTATCGGGATTAAAACGTTCGATCCATTCTTTGAGAAATAGTCTGACAGAGTTAACGAAATAAGGCCCTCCATCTAAAACTCTGTTTCTGTCCTCCAGACAGTTGAAGACTGCAGTAAAAAACCCCTTAGGCCCCAGATGCAAGGTGATGTGTCCTTTTGGATGCCATTTAACATTTATCCAGGCTCTCAGCGCTTTCTCATTTGGCCATATTCCAATGAATTTGCCTATGAGGGCATGATATCTCATGTACTGAATTCTAGCATTGATGCGATGGCTTGGTAGCTCTACGTTTTTCCTATGCGTGGCTACTGACTTGCATGTGGAAGAGCTGAATTTAGGCTTATCTTTATGTGCTTGTTCAATATACGTCTGCTGGATACTATCTGCATTTGCATCCTTGTGCCCCTTTTCCCTGTCTGAGTTCTCGATATGTCTCTGCTGGTTGTCATTTGTTGGAGGAGGTGCCCCTCCTTCCCCCTGAGGGGGTTCATGATTTTCGTCGACCAAAACCCACGGATTGATACCTACTTCTCTTCCTCATTCTGCAAATGGTGAGCGCTGTCAGGAGGACCTACCGTAGCAGGTATTTTCTGAAACCATAATACGAGTTGCAGAGCACCGTGTCTCCGTTCGCCCCCCCACGATACCCCAATAACTAATTTTACTTTGTTTATCATAATGTGATTATTTCTCATTAACTATCACTTCCAATTTTTTTTTGGAGATTGAAAAAATACAAATGAAATACAAGACCATAGCAATCTCAATTTTGGATTTGAACATTTAAAACACACTCTTTTTGTTTGTTTCTCACCAATTATTCCAAAGAAATTAGATTTCTATGCTAAAGTTTTAAATATCCCATAGCTTCCATGAGAGAAAATAGATTTATGTACTGAATTTTCCTATGGATTTTGAAAATTGAAGTTTCCTCCTCTTATCACGCAACCTAGTCATATGCTTTGTTGACCTCCAAGATGGTAATAATTACATTAACTACTATTTTGGGTTGTGTTATATTATTTCCATGACTAGCCCACGTAGTTAACTGGGGGGTTAGAAGGGGGGTAGAGCCCCCCCTTCGTTGCACTGATTTCATAGTGGGGGGAGTCACAGGGGGTTTGAGGGGTGTAGGAAACCCCACTCTATGGGGTGCGGGGAAACGCCCAAAATTTTTTGGTTTTGGACCCTATGTTAGGTTGGGCAGACCTACTTATGGTTTTGTGCATGATTTGCACACATGGTTTTGGATGCGATGGTTTTCGGTCCATGGTTTTGGACGCGATGGTTTTCGGTCCATGGTATTGGATGCTTTAGCATGCATAAATATGTATTGTAACATTGAAATGAACATAATGAAAAATCAAGCTGGTAGTCCCGGTTTTGGGATCCAGGGGAAAATTCTATGTGTATATGTGTTTTATGTGTTATGCTCTCACATTGTTTTTATTTTATGTGTTTTAGAATTCGTATGCAGGTAATTTCTGTACAGGGTTAAAACCTACATTTGGTATCAGAGTTGTTTTGGCTTCAAGGGGATGCCTTTGTTGCTGAGGGGTTTCGCTCAGGCTTGTGGTAGACCTTGTTCAGTGGGAGATCTGCGGGATCGATTCTAGTGGTGAAATAGGATGGTGAGTAGTGGAAAGATAGAGATCGAGAAATTTAATGGTCAGAGTTTTGAGTTGTGGAAACTCAAGATGGAGGATCTATTGGTGGATAAAGACCAGTGGATCATAGTAGATCCGGTTACTAAACCAACGGGAGTGTCCGATGAATAATAGAAGAAGTTGGATAGGAACGCAAAGAGCACAATGCGATTGTGTGTCTTAGATTTAGTATTGCTGAATGTATTAGGGGAATCTACAACGAAGGCTTTGTGGGACAAGTTAGGGACTTTGTACCAATCTAAGTCTTTGGTGAACAAATTTTTCTTGTAGAAAAAGCTGGATAACCTGAGGATGAAAGGTGGAGACTCGGTGACAGAGCATCTAAACGCATTTAATACTATGGTAATTCAGTTATTATTTGTTGATATTAAAATTTCTGATGAAGATAAGTGCATCATTTTGTTGTGTTGTCTCCCAGATTCGTGGGATAGTCTGGTTATTGCAATAGGTAGCAATGCAATTTCCTTGCAGTTTGATGAAATAGTCTCATCCTTGTTGATGGAGGAGATGAGACAGAAAAATATGGAGAGCCAGAATGGTGATGCCTTATCTTTACAAAGACGGTCCCAGAACAGAAAAAAAAATAAGTCATCGAGTGGGAGATCTAAATCTCCAGGAAATCCTGTAAAGGTGGTGTGCTGGAAATGTGGAAAGGAAGGGAACTACAAAAGGGACTATAAATCTAAAGCTCCTAACAGAGGAAATGGATCTGATGATGCTTCTTCTGCATAGGCGAAAACCACCTCAAATGAAGGTGGGGATGTGTGCTTGGATTCTTCAGGTACCCATGTAGGTCATAAGGCATGTTTGATTGACTCACATGCATCCTTTCACTTCACTCCCTATAGAGAGTGGTTCTACGAGTATGAGAAATATGATGATGGTGATGTCTTCTTGGGGGATGACAGGAAGGCTAGAATCCTTGGTCGTGGAAAAGTAAAGTTGAAGTTGTAAGGTGGAAGGGTTAGAACACTTCCGGGTGTTCTGCATATTTCTGCATTCGCCAGAAATCTGATTTTCATAAGCAAGCTAGATGATGCAGGTGTAAAAACAATGTTCGAGAAGGATACCTCCAAGATGGTTTAGGGAGCACTGGTATTGATGTGGGGAGTTCAGATTGGAACTCTATACAAGCTAAAAGCTAGCATTGTTGTTGATGGGTGCAACAGTTCTGGGGTTCCTGAAAGTGGAGCAGAAAATCTAGTGGTCTCTGGAGAGGAGACCATGTTGTGGCATCAAAGGCTTGGACATATTGGAGAGAAGGGCCTTCGAATACTTCATGGTAAAGGTATGGTAGAAGGTATGATTAATAAATCTCTGGATTTTGATTTCTTTGAAAATTGTGTATATGGGAAGTAGAATCGAGTGAGTTTCCCCTCTGGTGGTAAGAGGGCAAAACATATATTAGAGCTTGTGCATAGTGATGTGTTTGGACCTGTGAAGGTTCCATCACTGGGTAACACTATGTACTATGTGTCATTTATTGGTGAATTCTCAAAGAATACATGGATATATTTCCTTAAGAAGAAAGCTGAAGTCTTTGACAGGTATAAAGAATTTAAGGCTCTGGTGGAAAACCAGATAGAGAAGAAGATAAAGGTGTTGAGGATAGATAACGATGGAGAGTTTTGCAGTAAGAAATTTGAAGAATTCTGTAAGAAGTGTGGTATAGCACGACATAAGACTACTCCATATACACCTCAAAAAGATGGAGTTGCAGAAAGAATGAATAAGACGTTGATGGAAAGGGCAAGAAGCATGCTTAGTGGTGTCGGGTTAGGACAAGAATTCTGGGCAGAGGTAGTGGAGACAACATGTTACCTGGTTAATAGATCACCTTCATCAGCATTGGAGGATAAGACTCCACAAGAGGTATGGATTGGTGAGAAACCCTCTCTTTCACATTTGAGGGTATTTGGATGTGATGCATATGTACAAGTTCCAAAGGAGAAATGAACCAAGTTGGATATAATGATGGTTTAAAAGGTTATAAGCTTTGGCACCCAGTAAAAAGAAAGGTTGTGCACAGCTGAGATGTGCTTTTCAGAGAGGTGAAAGATGTTATTAAACATGAAGTCCAACAAAAGGAACCTGAGAAGATAGAGTTTGAGCTAAAGAAGGAAGAATCAGACTCTACAACAGAGGAGGAATCAGAAGATGAAGAGCCACAAACTTCGGGTGTGAGAAGATCAGTCCGAGAAAGAAGGAAACTAGAAAGGTATAGTCCATCTTATTTCTCTTCAAATTTTTCTTTATCTATTAGTGATGATGATCCTAGAACTGTGAAGGAAGCAGTAGATTCAGAGGATGGAAAACTTTGGAAAGAGGCTATGGTTGATGAAATGGAATCTTTGCACAAAAATGAGGCTTAGGATCTCGTGGAGTTGTTGGCTGGAAGGAAACCCATTGGCAACAAATGGGTGTTCAAGAAGAAGACAAATGCAGATGGAAAGGTGGAGAAATACAAATCTCGGTTGGTAGCAAAAGGTTATTCCCAGGTGCTGGGAATTTATTTTGGTGATATTTTTTCTTCTGTTGCCAAGGTAACTTCTATTAGATTACTTTTATCTGTTGTTGCTGCTTTTCATTTTGAGGTAGAATAAATGGATTTGAAGACAACATTTCTTCATGGGGATCTAGAAGAGGAGATCTACATGAAGCAACCTGAAGGCTTTGCGGTGAAGGATAAGAAAGAACTGGTATGCAAGTTAAAGAAGTCTCTGTATGGGTTAAAACAGTCACCAAGGATGTGGTATCATAAATTTGCTACATTTATACGATGAATTTTCTTCACCAGAAGAAAAGCAGATCACTGTGTGTATTTTCAATTAATTGGTGACCATGTTATTTATCTGGTCTTGTATGTGGATGATATGTTGCTGGTTGGAAATGACAATGAAATTATCCATGATTTGAAGACCCATTTGTCCTCCAAATTTGACATGAAAGATCTTGGTGCTGCAAACTATATTTTGGCCATGGAAATTAAAAGAGATCAGATAAAGAGGAAGCTCTGGTTAAACCAGAGGACGTATGTCGAGACAATATTGTAGAGGTTTAATATGCAGTATATTAAACCGGTGAAGGTTCCTGTTCTTGTAGGCGTAAATTTATATGCTGAACAGTGTCCCAAGACATAAGAAGAGGAAGAGGAAATGTCTCGCGTTCCATATGCAAATGCAGTCGGTAGCCTAATGTATGCAATGGTCTGTACTAGACTAGACATTGCACATGCAGTGGGAGTATTGAACAAGTTTATGTCAAAACCAGGGAAGGAGCACTGTACAATAGTGAAGCGGGTTTTCAGGTATTTGCGTGGCACTAGTGATTATGTTTTGTGTTACCAAGGAAGACCAGGATTCGATAGAGTGTTGGATATTCATGGCTTTGTTGATGCAGACTAGGTTGGAGATCTGGATCAGAGAAGATCTACAAGTGGGTATGTGTTTAACCTATTTGAAGGTGCAGTCAGTTGGATGAGTAAGAAACAGTCTGTAGTGGCACTATCAACTATAGAGGCAGAATACATGGCAGCCACTCATGCGAGCAAGGAAGCAGTTTGGTTGCAGAGATTGTGTTAAATATGGGGTTAGTACATGGAGCTATAAGGATAGACTGTGACAGCCAAAGTGCAATTTTATTGGCAAAGAACCCTGCATATCATTCAAAGACAAAGCACACTGATGTTCAGTATCACTTTGTGAGGGATATGATAGAAGCTAAAAAGGTGTTGTTGGTAAAGGTGGACACTTTGAAGAATATTGTAGATGCATTGACAAAATATGTGAGCTCTGAGAAGTTCTCTTGGTGTAGAGAAATAATGGGTGTTGTAGAGTTGGATAAATGACAAAGCTTTCTTGTGGCCCCATGTGGAAAAAAAACAACAAGTGGGAGAATGTTGGGTTGTGTTATATTCTTTCCATGACTAGCCCATGTAGTTAACCGGGGGGTTAGAAGGGGGGCGAAGCCCCCCCTTAGTTGCGCCGATTGCGTAGCGGTGGGAGTCACAGGGGGTTTAAGGGGTGTAGGTAACCCCACTCTATGGGGTTCAGGGCAGCACCCCGGAAAATTTGGTTTTGGACCCTATGTTAGGTTGGGCGGACCTACCTATGGTTTTGTGCATGACTTTCACACATGGTTTTGGATGCGATGGTTTTCGGTCCATGGTTTTGGACGCGATGGTTTTCAGTCCATGGTATTGGATGCTTCAGCGTGTATAAATATGGATTGTAACATTGAAAGGAACATAATGAAAAATCAAGCTGGTAGTCCCAATTTTCGGATCCAGGGGAAATCTCTGTGTATATGTGTTTTATGTGTTATCCTCTCGCATTGTTTATTTTCTATGTTTTATATTTTGTATGCAGCTAATTTATGTATGGGGTTAAAACCTACATACTGATCACATAAATTTTGTTTCTCACCCCTATCATCTACCGCATTCTCAAAGATTTTGAAAAAGTGATTCTCAAAAGAATCCCCTAGAGGCCCTCAAAATAGAATCAAAAGATCCTCCATGCACAAAGATCAAGTCGACCTACATGAAGGGGTAATTCTGCCTAAAGAGAGAAATTTGTACCCCTCACAAGCCTATAAATAAGAAGGAACTCAACCTCATTTTGATTCACAAAAAGAAAGTACGATCTTCTCGAGATAGAAGTTGGTAAAAGGAAGAAAAGGAAGGAGAAGAACTAGATATAAGTTTTTGGGCCTCTCTCTCTCTCGTGTTAGGGTTTCTACATTTGATGGCCAACAAAATTTGTTGGGGAAGTTGAATTTGTAGAAGAATTTGTTGGTAAAGTCAAAGTTGCAGAAGATTTTGTTGGGCTTATCAAAATTACATAAGAATGTGTTAGGCCCTGTCGAAGTTCCAGAAAAATCTGGTGGGCAAGTCCAAATTGCAAAAGTTTCTAGAATTAACTTCTTGTCATTTTCCCTGTTTCATGCAGTTTCATAAAAATTATACCTCAAATTTTTGGCACTTTCTGGACTGTTACCTTACCCATTTATATAAAGTCATTGCTTAACATTTCCTAATTCTGATTTCCTTCAGTTCCTTTAGTTCCTTGATTATTTTGATTTTGACTTATTTGGGGTATAGTGATGGGATTTTTAACTTTCACATTAACAGTAAACCCTTAAAAATAATCCAAATCATGTTACAGTCCTTCATGCTAGTTTGTTATTTGGTTAATCATTATTTTGTTACTAAGATGGAACACTTGAAGAAAGAAACTAACAATCAATTCCTTGGTGAGGAGCATACAATGATCTCTTTGATTTTGGTGGGAACAAGTGTCAAATACTACACAAACTACTCAACATTTTTGCTATAAGATAAGCGTTGATGAATGTACAGAAATGTATCAAAATAACTAACAACATAGTTAAAACCTCAAATTTGTTTACAACCCTTTTGAAACAAAATGTCTTTCAGAAATGCATCTGGATAACTAGCAACAGAAGGTAAAACATAATGTATTTTTGATAGTCCTCTAGATAACAAAAAGCTAAAACCTACTATATTTTTGGCAACCCTTCAAAGTTTGGACCATACTGATCCTACCATCCATTCATGTCTTGACAACACTCTTAAGCCACTTTGGAAATGAAACAGAAGAAGCCCCTGTTAAAACCGAAAATAAAAACTTAATAAAAAATTTGCAAATGCTGGTTATGGTCGTTTTATATTCAAAGGAAATTTTAGGATTATTTCAAATTGTGTCATTTGAATTAGTAAAATGAGATAGGTTTCCTATAAGAAACCATCCATTTTGTATGATGTTAAGTAATTTTCGTCTTAAATCCCACAAATTTTATTATTCTCTTAAAATAGCTCCCAAGGTTCTTTAAGAAAATCATTACCCTTGAAGTCGCTCCCTGAGGTTCTTTAAGAAAATTATTTACCCTTGCAAACCCCCAAGTTCAAGGGCCGATTACCAAGTTATTCAATCTAATTAAACTACCACTACAAAATCACAGTTAAGCGGCCTTATCTACTCAACGTGGAAACTTATTCTTCGTCATGGGGTTTCATACAGAATGACATTATCATTGTCGAAGCTTAAAATAATCTAAAAAACTGCAAACCCTGAATTTATCAGACCCCGATGATTTTAATGAGACCCCCGAAAAAAACAAATGGAAAACCATAATCTATTCTAGAATAGTCTTTTTACTTAAAAATAAGATTGAAGACCCAATACATTGTTCGATTACTAAAATGTATAGCTAGGAATGGTTGACTTAAGACATCTTCATTAAAAATATTGGGTATGAAACCTCAAACTAAGAAGAAAACATGAAGATATGAACCTCGCTTCTAGAGAAATATTTTGGACTAGAAGGATGCTGGGTAGAGTGGAGCGCATGTCTCTTAACTTATCTTGCTCCCTGTATCGATCGCTCTCCCTGCAATCCTCGTAACGTCTTCTATGAGGAGGGCTTCAACTCCTCCTAGGGATGTCACTTCTGCTGCGTCTCCGGTTTCCTCCCATTTTTCCCCCTGCGGAATTGTTTGATACGAATAAAATGTGAGAGAATCTATGAACAAGTATTTACACAGATAACTTTGCTCTCTTGCTTGTTGTGGATATCTAGATGATGTGTCAAATGTTTTCTTGCAAGTATTCTGACAGTCCTCGGCTTCGCAAATGGAGAGAGGGAAAAGGAATGAATGTGTGTGGGATAATAATGGCTTAACTCAATTCTTTAACTCACATTAAATTGATATAAATTAATATTATACATAAATCATTTATAAATTAGGTAATTATTTATTATTAAATTGGGATTTTATATAAATTATTTATTAATGTTAAATTTTAAATATATTTTCGCTAAATAGAATTATTTGAATTATTATTGTATCAAGATTTTTGTTGATTTTTATATTATTATATTTTAATTTGCTTTAAACATGTTTAAAATATGCTTTCATCTTCATGTGTCGAGTTTATCTACTTGCGTATTCAAAGAGTTGTTTTTACCTTTATATGTGGAGGTTATCTATTTACATATTCAAAAAGTTTTGATGTAGCTTTTGCCTTAAAAAATGACTATTGTGACTCTGATGGCAAGAAAGTAATCTATAAATAGAGTTAAGAGTTATTTAGAATAAATAGGAGATTCTTTCCCATTATCTATGACTAATCTTTGAGATATTGGGTATACATTCCCTAATTATAACATAAACAAGAGTTTAATCTTGAATTTAGTTTTTTATCTCCATGGAGGTTCGCTAAACAAAGGGAATACCTCCTCCTATGTGACTTTGATTATCTCTCCCTCCCAAAGGATTGCTAAACATTAAGAATCAAATCGTCATTACTTTAAAGATGCAGTCTTGTCGAATATACCAAAAACATAGTAGGATTCTTTCACTATGGACCAACTCAAGTACATGTTAGAGGGAAGTATTCCTCTATGGATGGTTAATAAGTTGATCAATAACTACAATCAAATGCTTCAATCTATATATTTAATGATCTCTAGTCATCATCTAAAGAGTTCAAGAATAAAATAAATTCCAACCTAACTTCTAAGTATATAGTAAGCTTGTACTTTAGAGGTCATATTATTGTAAAATTTGACAATTATGAAAGTTGTGGCAAGGTCTTGGAGGAGGGACTGTCATTTTGGAGCAAAGCTAGCCTCTTTTTAAAGGATAGTTTCTAAAATTGAATCCATCTTCAATGTTTGTCTCTTCAACCCCACTCTAGATTTGAATTTTGAATACTCCCCTACTTATTTTGGGATGAGACAATATTTCAAAAGCCAACATAAATATATTTGGGATTGTCTAATAAGATACAAATCAATCAAGGAAGGTTATATACACACATGTGCTAAAATTTGCATTGAATTTGACTTGAGAAAGGGTATAGAAATGCATATTTAATTAAATATTTGTGATTTTAACAACCCATCCATTTGATTACAATAATGATACTTTATGTGTATCTATGTGCAAAGAGAATATACTCGAAAAACACTTTCCCAACAACAAAATGATTATAAGAAAAATTGATAAATAACAACTAATGGGTGGTAGGATTGAATGAATAATCAAAGATCATGAAAGAAGAGGTGTCCAAGTTTAGTCCCAATAAAATATTCTATGACACCCTCCAAAGAGTGTTTTATTAAGAGGGACACAAACATGATCATGGATTACATGCCAAAATCATATGGGAAAAACAGGAAGCAACACGAATGAGATATTATGGATTTCAAAGAGAGTTCATTTTATTCAATCCAATGGAAGCAAGACAGTTGGTGCTACTTGAGCCTCCCTAAGCTCTAAATAAATTGGTTGAAAGAAAGAAATCTAAAAGAGAAATGCAAAGAAAGGAATATTGAGTTGTTAATATGCTGAGAAGTATTTTTAATCATTTTAATTTAGTCTTCAAATCAAAGGGGCCATATAAGAGTTCTACCATTTTCTATTGCACATGTTTAGAGATATTTAATTCTACATGAATTGAAAATTTTCGAGATTTGTGTCCAAGAGACCTTCAAATAAAATAAAATGATCTAGTTGCTTTGTATTATGAGCATTTCTTCATATATCATTAGGCAAGTTGGCATAGGCTTTGTAGGGAGGATATCCCAAAGGCCAATGTCATCAAAAAGGTCTATAAAGAACTTCGAGATAGGGTCTTCCTGACCATATGGATCCCAAACTTAGAAGCCCCCCAAAGAGAAATTTAAATCCCCCTTGATAGTAATGTGACCTGTTACCACTCAAACTAGTGGGTGTCCTAAAAGGGGATCCTTGAAGGGTTACTATTAGCCTAAGGGAAACAATGGACAGATAGCCCATTGTCACCTTGGCTAAGGCTCCCTTATCTTTACAAATTTTCACTGATGGGAGGAGACCCATTATGATAAGGATCACGAAACGGATGGACCAATGATAGGGTGAGGGGTGATCCTAGAAACCTATTCACAAAAGAGGCTCAAATATGTGGCTTGCTTCTCTTGGAAGACAAGATGTAAGTCTCTTTTTCAAGGGCTTAGGGAAAATTTATAGGGTTAGGTTTTAAGTATCTGCCTTATAAAGGAGATCCCTAAGCCCTATACTTCTTGTCGAAACTTGGGTTCCATGTGATCTTTGAAGAATTAACCTTGATAGTGCATGGGACCACACGAGACCAAGTGGACCCGAGGTTTGGTCAAGGGGATAGGATTTAGAAACCAATGATATGCTTGACCTAATTAGGGAGGGGAAATGGATCAACGAATGAATTTTCAATGAAAGACAATGCAAGGATACCAATAATGTTTCTAGTCTAATGGAAACCAAGGGAAATAATTGGTCTTCAAGCTATGGCTTGCGATATCTCAAGATCCCACCATCAAAACCTCATGAAATTTTGGAGTGCTTATTGAGGAAACAAATGTATGGATATGTATTGATTGTATGCATATGGTGTCATAGTCTCAAAGCTATGTATGGTGAACTCTTATCTAGTGGGTATTTGATCCAACCCTGTGAAGGCAGAGGGGCATTAGTCATCATGGTTGATCACATGACTTAGAGGCTTCAAATGTCCCTAAATCACTTCATACCTTATATGAGTCATCTACAAATTTGTGAGCATACTTTTCATATTTATGCATAAACCATGTGAGGCACATTGATTTGCTACAAAAATAGTCATGAGATACTTAAAGGAGACTCAAGATTATGGGCTTAAGTACACTAAGGTGGATGAATTTTGTCTTATTGCACATTCTAATTCATACTTCAATGGGGACAAGGAAAACATAGTATCAACTTCAGGATATCTCATGAGTCTTGGATCAACAATGGTCTCCTGCACGGGGCTTCACTCAATGAACCTCTCACATATCACGTGTGTTCATGGCATACTAAACGATACCCCTAATTTGATTACATATTGAAAAACACCTCTATAAATCACATTATATAGCCCCATTACGAATGAATGTGGCATTGTATTGCTCCCCAAATGAAGCCCTCATGGTCTCCTAAAGGTCACGCAAACAATCAGTTTCGATAGATTCAACAACAAAAGCAGAATATGTGGCATTCGCAGAAGTGACAAAGGAAATTGTGTGGCTCAGGAAAATAATTGAAGGCTTGCAAGAGAAACAAGTGAACTCAACTCCTTTATGTTTAGATAATACTTCTGCAATCAAGTTGGCCAAGAACCCAAGATTTTGATCGGACGAAGCTCATCAATATGAAATATCATTTGATTTGATATCATGTAGAGGCCAAAACTATTCATCCAATAAATTGTTCTACGACTAAGTAAATTGTAGACATCTTTCACCAAAGCTCTAGGAAGAGAAAATTTTGAAAAGTTCAAAAATAATGCTTGGGCTAACAAAAACTCCAAATTAAAGGGAAGAATGTTAGACGTTGCAATCCTTGGAGATTTTCGTTTAAAATAATTAGATGTAAAACCAGGTGAAGTAACGAATAATGGTTGGGTTTTAGTAACTGTCTTTTTATGTGATAAATTTGTTTTCATTTCTCAATGAATTACCATTAGAACTATTTGATCCTCAAAGAGTACAACCTTTCAAACCCATTTCCTTTTTATCTTTCCTAAAAATATATCCCTGCTTAAATGAAAATGAGCTTGAAAATAAGTAAATAAAAAATAAAGCACTCTTTAATAGTCAAAAACTTCAAAAAATAAATAAAAAATACACATAATTTTTCCAAAATTCAAATTTTAAAATTTTACATTCTCTTGCACATTTCTTGTGTGACCAAAATATCTCCACAATTTGAGTAAAAGAAAAATAAAATATGTTTATGCAAAATAGAGAGTATAATGATTCTAAATTATTTCCTCCAAATTTACTAATTTGAATTATTGCCTCCAAATTTATGAATTTGGTCAAATTTTCACAAATCACTAAATCACTGTGCAATATGAATTAAACAATGTGAAGAGTTCCAGATTTTTCCCCAACGAGGGAGAGCATTCTATAGTAATTGGATCCCCTTTTCCCCCTCCACCATTAATTCTTGTATAATTATAATATGAGGGTAGTGAACTTGATTAATCTTTTTATAGCTAAGTTTTTTATATGTTTGGCTAAGGACTTGCAATTCAAGGATAAGATTTTCATTTTGACAAAAAGGATTTTTCCCCTCCCTTGGGGACATTTAGATGATCATTGCAATGAGACCCCAACCATCTACTAGAGTCTAAAAAAGGGATGTTCGACGAGTCAAATAAGGGGGAAACAAAAAGGCGAGCAGAGCATCATAACTGTAACAAGGGGGGAGGCTAAAGAGGAGGAGGGTAGAAAGGAAACAAAAGTAATAGGGAGAGAAGGGGGAATAGAGGGGAGGAAAGTGATGAAGGAGAACATCAAGGAGGAAAGAGAAAAGGAGAGTCTTGGGAGAAAAATTAGGTTATCCCTAAGATCCAAGGGGGAGGAAGTGATTCATGGAAGGACACTAAAGCACAAAAACACAATAAGAGATAGGCAAGGAACTAGAAAAAGGAGGTTGTTGCTTGGGGAGGGAGGGCCCTACTATGAGGTTGGAGGAGCTTGTTTGATAGTGTCTAGAAAACACGATTGAAGTTAAGGATCAGGAGAAATCTTTTGTGCATGACACAAGGGAGAAAAAGAGGCTCTAGATTATGATATTCAAGTAGACGCTTGAATGTGTGGAGTTTTGAGAGGTTTTCCATTGATGCCAAAGAAATGGTCATTGCTGAATTGGAGGTAACCCTTAATATGTTTCATGTCTCATGAGTCTTATTGAGAAATGTTCAAGCCTTCTTAAAATACTACCACCAAGGAATTCACTATTCCCTGAAGTTGACTAGAATCCCTTGCCTAAAAGAATTCAGGATCACACAGTGTGCTAAGCAAAATCTTCAAGGCTCTCATAATGCGAGGAAGCAATTGCATAGTAAAATTGCAATAGAGTATGAATAGTGTAAACATGTGCATAGATCAATAAATAATAAACATATGTATGTCTATGTGTTGATTGTATGCATATGGTATTACAATCTCAAAGATGTGTATGGTGAACTCTTATTTAGTGGGTATTTGATTTGACCTAGTGAAGGCAGAGGAGCATTAGTCATCATGGTTGATCACATGACTTAGAGGCTTCAAGTGTCCTTGAAACACTTTGTACCTTACACGAGTCATCTACATTTTTTGCATTGAAGATGACAATTGAGGTAGTGAACACATTATCTGATGATGGTTGTATGTCATTATCCAAACATGGGTTATGGGGTGTCACTATTTCTATAAAGTATTTGTCAAATTACATAAACCATATATCATCGTTAAATAACCTATGTTCAATAGACATGAGCGTCTGAGTGTAAAATATTCCCTGCTTTTACAAGAGGTTTATATAGTAGACATCTTGAAGGAATGATTTTGAATTATTTTGATAAAGTTTTTTTTATTTTTTTATTTAAGTATAGTTAAAGGCTTCAACCTAAGAGGATTGATGTCCTCATATTGACGAGGTTGGTGCCGGGATTGGCCTAAGAGGGTTTTTTTCCTAATTCAAGGTTGGCACCTCGAAGAATTAAAGAACTCATATTACAATTTGGAGCCCATATTTATAAATGAGAACCAAAGTCCTCACTATATTTAATAAAATTATTATTTTTGTTCTACTTCTTATGTTTTGGCTTAACCTTTTAACTAACATAATATAACAATT
The DNA here is from genome assembly GCA_000404065.3 of Pinus taeda. NCBI lineage: Eukaryota > Viridiplantae > Streptophyta > Pinopsida > Pinales > Pinaceae > Pinus > Pinus taeda. Next base: position 26,180 of record APFE031110026.1, on the reverse strand, counting down.
GTAAGAAGTATCAATTCATCCCCCCTAGTATTTCCAACAAGGTTTGAGACATATTTGGACATACCAAAGCCCATAATTATGTTGTTTATGTGATAGATAAGTATTTTCCACCTGCGTGTCTGTTGAGACCCTCTCTCTGGCACTGTAATTCTATAATGGTTAGTAATGGCAGCAAAACTACATGTACAAACTACTTTCAATATGTTTCAACATATATTTTTCTAAGTTGATATTTAGATTTGTCATTAGGTAATGGAGAGATTTTGCAGTGATTTTTCAAACTATTTATCATTCATAATTTCAAACCCTCATCATATAGCCTATATCAATAAGTTCATCTGCTCTCCAAGGTCACCTTAAAATAATTAGGAGGTTGAGAATAAGGGAGTGTTATCCAAATAGATTTGTTGACCGCAGAGTGCAATGTACCAATTGTGCTTTCCACATACTCTCAAGGTGGGGCATTCCTTCAACCAATCTAACAAACTCTTCAAAATAGAAACATGTGCCAAGACGATAGCTCTCATTTAATAAATCCATATCTATTTATAATGAGGTCATGATAAGCTCATTAGGTTCTACTTATAATGGTTGTTCCAACTTACACCTCAAGCCTTGAAAATTCTCTTTCTAAATTCAACTCATCTGGTAATCCTCTCAACATTGCCTCAATTATGGTGGATGTTTAAGGGTTTAAAACATCTCTAGATTGGTGCATTTCTATTCTCAAACCGCTTGATTCATCTTCAAACTTATGCTGAATCCAATGATAAATATTAGCATAAATGATTCCCTCCAACAGACTTCCATAAAAGCACTTAAAGCTGGGCTAGTGCTTTCATTCCCTCCAAAAATCCTACAATTATTGAAAACAATTCAATTTTATTAATTTATATATTTTACTTAATATATTCTATTTATCAAGATAAATATTTTTTAAATATATATAATTTATTAATTGACATCAATAAATTTTGATTACACACATTAAATTAAATAAAATAAATTAATTAATTAAATAATAGATCCTAATTAACATATTAAAAATATGTAATTATTAAATAAATCAAAAATCGATTGGGCACTTTTCAAATAATTTTGTGGGAAATTTTCAAATTTCATGTGCTTCTGGAACAATTTCGTGTTGAAGCATTTTGGGACACTTTTCAGCAAACAGATAAACCATTCGAGGAGCATTAGCTGGTGCACACATTTACAGATAGATTATTAACTCCACTATTCTTGGGGAGTATCATGGAGCATTAACAGGTGAGGTGCTTCTGGCAATAACCCTTCCACACCATAAGACATGTTTACAAACTATGCAATTACAGGCATTCTTTCTGTGAGGCCCAATCTTCCATGGATTTTGCGAGGTCCAATCTTCCATGGTTTTTGCCTAAAATAGGCATTTTTTTGTTCTTCTCAAAAATTAGCTCTTTGAATAAATTATCATCTCCATTAGGTGAAAACAGAAAACATTTCTCCGGTCTCTCCTTGATTATGATTTTTCCCTACAGAAAATATATGTGGTAGAATTGCAGGGCACTTCAATCAACAAATTTTCCTTTAAGTTAGATTGAATACACAAGAAATTGCTCCTAGTAATGGGAAATGTAATGCTCGAGACAATAGCAAGGGTCAAACTAATTGACCCAAATTTTAACCTTCAAAACTAGGACACTGGACAACTTGAACTTTAACCCTACTTTCAGAACAGGACACCACACAGAAGGCACACCGGTCTAGATATGCTTTTTAGTTGTCCATGCCACCCGTCTCTCATACCTGGGACTTCATTCTTATCCTTCAAAATCACAACAATGATGCACTCTGTTGTGGCTAACAATGAAGACACACTTGCAACATCAACCAACACAGCTCTGATCACTTTCAGGGGATCAATAATCCCTACCTTCACCTTACCAATGTATTCACCTTAGTCAGCGTCATAGCTAAGGTCAAGATTATATTGCTCAGTAATTTCCCAACAATCACTGCACCTTCCACACCATCATTTGCAACAATTGTACATGAAAACATCGTCATTCGTATATGCAGTTTGACATTCCCGAGGCAGAGTTCATCATTTTTTCGTGAGGCAGGGTTTGGTGACCCTTTCCTAAAGTAATTTGGGCCTTCACTTCCTTATTTTTAGGAGATCTAGTGAAATTGATCTTTCACTTTTATTTACTAAGTGAAATTACAAGATGGTATTATTTCACAGTTTTACTAGGTGGTCACCAAAAGTTGTCTTGAACCACTTATCACACATTCACACCTTACCTTACATGAGTTACACTTATCGACATACCCTGTATGCCTTGTACCTAGTTACAAATCAAAGCAAAGGTCTTAGAAGAATGTCATTTCTCACATGCTGCTGGTCACACTGGCTTCTTTAAGACATATAACAACAAGAGTAATTTTTTTTAGAGTGGACTCTAATAAGAGGTGAAAAATATTTGTTTCTTCATGTGAGACTTATTAGAGGAACAAAACAGAGACTGTGAGAAGTTCAGGACTAATGTATGCCTTGCCCATTCCAAATAAAAGGTGAGAATCCATTAACATTGTCTTTAGAAGTTTGCCTCAGGCCGGAGGGAAAATATCCATCTTTTTTATTTCTAGGGTGCTACTGACAAATTCTCACACGTCGTTGAACTATTCACGCCACATGTTTATTGGCTTCATGGCTTTAAGAAAAATCAGTTTGGAGTTAGAAGAGCCAACTAGGTTTAAAGAGAAATTTAAGGTTGAATGGTAGCTTTAGGGTAACAAAAATTAGTGGTATTAATTTGAAATTTTAACAAAATAAAGTTTATTGTGTAAAATTGGTTATCCCACATGCAAGAGATAAGTGAGCCTACCTGAAGGCTTTAGACGGGCTCTTAAGCCTGATACAAAAGTATATTTGGGAATGTTTTCATGTGCGTAATCTGTGAGAAATGGATTCCTAGGTCAAGTGCAGTGTCCATATTCCTCTTGGACAGGCATGGATTCACATCTAAACCTATCTAGGAAAGCATTTTGGGGTAAAGCTTCAAAAAATGTGCCTCGAGTGGCTGCACCATGGTGCAAACTTTCATTGGCGTAAGGTGTGAATTTTGAGGGGTATTTATTGGCGCAAGGTGTGAAATCTGAGGGATATTTATTCTATGAACTCTAAGGGGTATTTATTCTGCCAAAATTGCTCAGGACATGCACCATGGAGCAGAGTTTCATTAGCGTAAGGTGTGAATTTGACGGGTATTTATTTTTCCAAAATTGCTCAGGACATACACCCGATCTAATCCCTTTAGATCAAAGTGAGAATGGAACCCTGGTGGACAACAAAACACTTGTTCACCTCACCAGTGAGTCAATCACCCATTGGCAGGAAAAGCCATTTTATCCTAGATATTGTTGAAGCATTTTGTTTTTAATATTAATAAAGGCTTTGTTTTGAGGGTTTTCCACAAATATTTGAATGTTTTTCTTCTTTATTGTCAAATATTCAATGCTTTATTCCAAAAATCAGAATTTTGTTTCAGATTTCAAGTATTTCAAAACATTTTTTTTTCCTGGGGCAAAGTATCATAATTTTCATTATCAAGGAAAATTACATGTTGTAAATGCCATAGGCTTATGCAGAAAAGTGACCGTGGTCATCCGAGAACTGTTTTGTACTCTATAAATCTATACAAAAAATCCATAGAAGGGTGTGCTAATACTATCTGATCATATACATTATTATTTACATATTCAATTTTTTTTAAAATTTCACCCATGGTGATTACTATTATGTAGACAAAAAATAATTAACAGAAATAGATAAGTTAGGGCTTATCAACCTTCTGAAGTTCCTGATCCATGTATGGTCTATGGAAATATTGGTAGATCTGTTCTGGTGTGTGCCCCCTGATCAACCATTCCCCTCTAGGATGATGCATTGCCGCTTTTGAAAGCCGGTCTGCGGGTTCATTGCATTCCCTGTAGATATGAGCAATTGAAACATGATCAAAATGTGTTTTTAAAAACAAAACATCATCCAATATGGTTCTGAGTGTATATGCATGGCATGTAGAAATGCAGTTGAACCAGTTAATAACAATCTTGGAGGCCCCATAAACTTGTAAATGTCTACAATTTTTGTTTATAGCAAAATGTAAAAGATGACAAAGTGTAAGGAGCTCCGCAAGGTTATTCGTGCCATCTCCCAACCCCAAACAAATATGGAAATAATGTGTCTCAGATATATGGAGGATGATGCCACAACCACAACCCTATTCCTGTGATAATCTGTCGAAATAGGCCCAAGGGTGCACTTTGTCTATGACCTCCGGGTTGATGGTTCAAATCTTGGCAACCTATTCATCAATGGGAATTTCCATATAAATATTAAAAATCTTAGGAATAATAAAAGGCCAGACTATATTCTTCTCACAAAATATGTTGTTGTTCTTGCTCATCCATATGTGCCAGCACACCATTAATGGAATATTTTGGGATCTTGGGTTTGGAGCTTCAGCCCACCACTGGTTGCAGGCATTTAGTATACCATTACTAGCCCAAGTAAGTAACAAATTAAGAGTATGTAACACCTGTGCCCAAACCTGTTGTGTTGTAGGGCAAGAGATAAAGAGATGGTGATTTGATTCCTCCTCCTCATGTGTTACCGGGAATAGTGTCCACTCGGATGCTGCTATTCCCACTAATATGGGTGGCTATCTTAGAAAAAAACAATTAAAGTCTACTATTGTTTTCTTTTATGAAAATAGACAAGAAGAGAACCAAGAAGACCAACCTGAGTCTTGTGCTTGATTTCCTCTCCTTCTTGATAGAGCTTCGCCACTTCTTCTTCATCTTCCCAGCTTCAGAAAGAACCTTTGGAATCACAGCAACATACTACTATCGAAGAAACAAAGATCTATATTCATAAATAATACAGGATCAGATGTGTATTAACCATATAACTGCATATATAAACAAGTACACAAGAATATGGAAGAAAACAAGAATACCTTTATTAAGATGAAAAGTAGCAGGAGGATTACAACCATATGCTCTGACCCAGCATCATCCTCTAGCTAGGAAGCCTTTCTTCACCTCAAGCAAAGCTTAGATCACCCAACACTATGAATGTACACCAGAAAACCAACAACACTTCTCTATAAGATACAAAATTCCAGCCTCTGGATCTCTGTGATTGAGGGATCCATATATAGATGATTACAGAGAGGTGAGTCATCTTCTAGGATCTTGATTTGTGTCCTCTCTCTAATAGTTCCTGCTTCCACTTGGAGAATGATGATCTCTTACCATCCCTGGTCGAAAATGGAGTGGCAAGTGTCAGAGGGGAAGCTTCTGGAAGATTCCATGATCTTCCACCTCGCATTTTTGTCCCTGCCATTTGGCCATTCCTAACCATCGCACCCTAGAGAGGAGATTATCAGTATGCATCGCACCTTGTACACTAGGAAGGTGATATGCATCGCACCCCCTGCATTGAGCTTTCAATATGGTCCAGTTTTGACCATTTATGAGCAGTTTTCAGTGGAGAACTTCTGGGAGAT